>OX451385.1:20549413-20857563 GCA_949629135.1 Eremobia ochroleuca | reverse complement strand
ACTGGCCTTCAGAATTCCAGATGATCCATGTCAATCCATTTGCCTTCTTCTTGACCACAGCGCAAATTTAGTATTGTTTTCTTTCAATTATGCCGAGTCTTGGCGAAGTGTGTGTGACGGTGCGGTGTTATGGCCAAAGCGTACCTAGTCGGTTAATATTGTTAGTGATAAAATATAGGATGGCAACTAATAATTGACTGTACCACGATCTCACTGGTAAGTTTAGCTGGATGCTTCCATACTACTTGCTTGTCTTGGTCTTTCTTCCACATTTCTAACCACAGGTTATCAAAATAATTGATGAATAAATTGCACTCATAGGCACAACTGTTTCATTGCCAGAGATGCCTATGTGTGAAGGCACCCATAGGAATGCACTATTTCTTTAATAAAATATTGTTAGATTTGAATTTAACAGTAAGGCTAGCTAAATGAGAAAAATGTTGTGAGGAAAGTTTTGAGTATGAATGTCAATGGCTATAAGAGTAGGGGAAGACCCAAAAAACAATGGATGGACTGTGTGAATGATGATATGGTTAGAAAGGGGATGACTACCGAGATGATGACTAAATAGAAGTATGGAAGAAGAAGACATGTTGCACCAACTCCAAATAAATTGGGATAAGAGCAGGAGCACGGTGATGTAAGCCTTTAATTAGACTTAAACCTTTACTTAAAGAATCAGAAACAATTAAACAATAGATGTGCTTGTAGTGACAATGTAAGCGGTTAAGCCCTTTATACCTGGAGGCTTTTATTTAGATAGTGAGTTTTTGTTTACATTTTTAATTTTCATTTGTTATTTTTTTTGCTTGATTACATGAAGTTTTTATTGTATTTGTTGGTATATTGGCGTGGCTAGCTGACATATGGCAAATAATTTATTGTTCTGTGTCTTGTAATATTAATTATTACTTTGCATAACTTGTATTGTATTCAATCAAGTATTTTCTAACTGAACAGACAGCTGTGATGATCAGTGGTCGGAGTAGGTAGAGCTGTTTGGGGTGAATGACCGCAAACATTGATGTTAACATGGATCATCATCATCTGCTTAGCCTTTTCCCAACCACGTTGTGGTCGGCTTCCAGTCTGACCGGATGCAGCTGAATACCAGTATTTTACATGGAGCGACTGCCTATCTGACCTCCACAACCCAGTTAAGTTACTCGGTAATACGATACCCCTTGGTAGGTAAGACTGGTTGTCAGACTGTCGAGCTCCTGACTACCCGTAACGACTGTCAAAGATCCACAAATGATAGCCGGGACCAACGGCTTAACGTGCTTTCCGAGGTACGGAGGGGGTTCGGTATGTAAAGATGGTCACCCATCCACAGACCAACGGCGGCAAGCGTAGCTTAACCTGATCGATCGACCTGTTCGGCTGTTGTTATTTTGCTATGGGCCCCTCATTTGGATAACTATAATTTTAAATCATAATGTGGTGTGTCAAAGCTGAAATGGAAAAATGTGAACCAACTTTTGAAGGCTTCTGTAACTAATACCCTTACTACCATTAGTATCAATTACATAATATACTCTTTTTGCTGATAAAAACTCTAACATGTCTAAACTAACAAATAATATTATTTTGGAAAACTGACTGGATGTCCTAGCTATGCTTTGATAGAAGAAGTAGTAACATGGCCATGGGCACTTTGTCCTAATGCTGGTTGTGTTCTTTTCTATTTCCAGTAATACTTTGGACAATATTGGAGTGCCGCCATTCAAGAGAGTATCCTCCTGCTGTTAAAGGCCCAATACTGCTTTCCATGCAAGGTACTATTTTCTTTATTAAATGACTATTATTATGGCATTATTTTCACAGGCCTGTTAGTCTAGTGGTCAGTGGCCCTGACTGCTATGCTCAAGGTCGTGGGTTCTATTCCCACCTAGGACAAATATTTGTGTGATGAGCACGATCATTTGTTCTTTGTCTGGGTGTAATTTATCTATAATATGTATGTATTTAGAAATATACAGTGTGTCCGGACATGGACTAGCGATATTCTAAATACTTAAATATAAGCTATTTTAAAGTACTATTACACTATAGGCTTGGGTCCAATACACTTCCCCGCTATGTGGCAGCCATTTTGTTTTTTTTGTTGAAATATGCTCTATGCGAGTACAAAAAAAATCATATATCTCAAAGTTTTAGTCATACTGAGATAAAAATAGGCTTATTCGGAAGGCAATAATATTGTCTACCGTCTGCATTACAAAGCAATGTGTTCACAATTCCATAACTTTTGAAAAAAAATGTGAAAGTCGAAAAAAAAATCAAAAAATTATGCAATTCAACCAATAATGGTTAATTACTACAAAAACAACCCCGAGAACTTTTTTATTTTTTATACTAGATCGACAGTTTTTGAGCTACGCTACAATGCAACATAAAATTCACAACTGTATGTTTAATACTTTAAGACTTATTGTTGTTTGAACATAGCGTATGCGCAAGCACAAAACGTCTTTGTTAACCGCCAGAGTGTCATTTATGGCATTCACTGTATTCCATCTGAGAGCAGGCGAGAAATACTGTTCGTTACTACCGTGAGTAAGCGAGATAGAACGTATTAGTCCACTACCTGAAACAAAATCAGTTTTAAGGACAAATTATTAGTTGGGTTAGTTTAGTTGTCCCTCGCCCTGCGTTGTGATCGCTATCGCTACTTTCACTTACCGTCCGTGCTGTTTACGTGCTGCGTTAGTGTTTTGTATTTAAAAGTGTGATAAAGTATGGCACAGCGTCAATATTCATCGCAACATATTGCTGACATACACTTTGTGTATGGCTTTTGCAATGGAAGTGCAAATTTGGCTGTACAAGAATATCGACGAAGGTACCCTAACAGGCCTACACCGAGTCGCCAAACTTTTATCGACGTGCATTCAAGATTAGCGGAAAGAGGTATTCAAAGAGCTGTTAATGAACGCAATCGCTTGGTATCGCCCGAAGATGAAGAAGAAGTGCTTAGACTAATAACCAATGATCCTAGACTAAGCGTTAGACGGATTTCAGTGCAACTTCGAATGTCTAAGTGGCATGTATGGAGAATTTTGAAAAGAGAAGGGTTACACCCTTATCATTTTCGACGGGTTCAAGACGTGATCGAACCAGATTTTGCTGCGAGATCTGTGTTTTGTTCGTGGATAAATAGAAATTTGAGACAGAACCGTAATTTTTTACAAAGAATACTGTGGACTGATGAAGCCAAATTTACAAGAGCTGGGATTACAAACCACAGAAACGACCATCTCTGGTGCTCCGCAAATCCAAGGGCGGTGCGCCCAAGCTCATTTCAACATGAATTCTCAGTAAATGTGTGGGCCGGCATAATCAACGATAGGCTGATAGGGCCATTGGAATTGCCACCTACATTAAACGGCGCTAGATTTTTAGAATATTTACAGACACAGTTTGCGGACAGCCTCATGGACCTACCTCTATCATACCGTCGGCGTATGTGGTTCCAGCTCGATGGTGCACCCGCGCATTTTTCTCGAGCAGTGAGAGAATATTTAAATAATAATCTACAGCCGTGGATCGGTCGTGGTGGTGTAGTAGCGTGGCCGCCTCGCTCACCCGATTTGACACCCTTGGATTATTTTTTGTGGGGTCATATGAAACAAAAAGTATACGCTACAGTTCCAAATACCAGGGAAGAACTCGTCGCAAAAATTATGGCAGCCGCCGAAGAAATTAGATCCGATTTGGATTTAATTAGGCGCTCATCAACCCAGGTGGCACAGAGAGCCGTAGTGTGTCTACAAGCTGGAGGTGGCCACTTTGAGCAACTGCTTTAGATATTTTAATCTTCATTTAATATTGGAAAAAACATTAAATAAAATTCAATATGAATGTTATGTTTTTTTAATGATTTCCTGTTTAGGGTTCCGACAAAGGCCTTTTGTGCTTGCGCATACGCTATGTTCATACAACAATAACTCTTAAAGTATTAGACATACAGTTGTGAATTTTATGTTGTATTGTAGCTTAGCTCAAAAACTGTCGATCTAGTATAAAAAATAAAAAAGCTCTCGGGGTTGTTTTTGTAGTAATTAACAATTATTGGTTGAATTGCATAATTTTTTGTTTTTTTTTTCGACTTTCACATTTTTTTTCAAAAGTTATGGAATTGTGAACATATTGCTTTGTAGTGCAGACGGTAGACAATATTATTGCCTTTCGAATAAGCCTATTTTTATCTCAGTATGACTAAAACTTTGAGATATATGATTTTTTTTGTACTCGCATAGAGCATACTTCAACAAAAAAAACAAAATGGCTACCACATAGCGGGGAAGTATATTGGACCTAAGCCTATAGTGTAATTGTACTTTAAAATAGCTTATATTTAAGTATTTAGAATATCGCTAGTCCATGTCCGGACACACTGTATATGTATGTTTATCAGTCTGCTTAGTTTGGGACTAGATGGCGTTGTGTGAAAGTTGTGGAATATTATTATTATTATTTATGGCAATTTATGGCAGTATTTCTTGGCAAGTAAGATTCTTAAATTAATGGCATCACTTTAGTCTCAACCTCCATGACCCCTATAGGAGTTGCACCAGACTCTCGAGCTTTATTCTGCAAGACATCTAATTTATTTGCATGTGTACTACTCATATTCATATAAGCAACTGCACTATAATCAAAATGACTTCTAACAATTCTTTTACAAAATTGATAATATTTTGGGGTCTGCTCGCTATGTTACACTGGCTAGACATTTACTGTTTACTAACAAGTTATGGATCTCATAGTTGTCCGAAATAAAATGTTTTATTATTATTATTTCATATTTAGTCCTTTTCGAGCATTCTTTGAAATATACAGCATGCTTTTTTTTACCGTCTCCAAATTTTTACAGGGTGTTCCACCCATTAATATGAATAACTTTCACTATGGAACCAACTCTGCGATCACGAAAAAATAAATCAGCTGTTTCCTACATTTTGGTCAAGTGGGTATTGAACTTAAACAGCTGATTTTGTTTTCGTGATTTCAAAGTTGGTCCCATAGTGAAAGTTGGTCATATTCATGAGTGGAACTCCCTGTAAAAATTTGGAGCCTGAAAAAATAAATCATCCAGCATTTCATACTACATAGTTTCTGCCATGCGACTATGTCTGCATAAAATTTCATGTTTCCTTGACCCACCCTGTCGCATCACATCGCCTGCCCGCACTATTAGTTCGTTTTCGCGTTCTTTCTTACTTTTTGTCTGTTTGTTTGACTCCTAAGAGTCCTAATGCCTAGTCTGTAGCCTATAGCCTTCCTCAAGAATAGGGCTATCAAATGAAAAAGATTTTTCAATTTTCACTGGATGTTCCAAAGATTATCACTTAAACAAACAAACTCTTCAGCTTAATCATTAGTACCATATTCTTCAAACTTCTGGTCAATAATAATACCTAGAAATGTCTTTTATTTATAACTAGCGACCCGCCCCGGCTTCGCACGGGTGCAATGCTGATCACTATCACTACATAGTATAAAACAAAGTCGCTTCCCGCTGTCTGTCTGTCTCTATGTATGCTTAGAACTTTAAAAATAAGCACCGGATTTTGATGCGGTTTTTTTTTAATAGATAGAGTGAGTCAAGAGGAAGGTTTATATGCATATAATACATGCATAATATAGTAGAGAAACACTGATAATTTTAGAGCCATTATTTCTCTTAAAAAGTATAGGATAAAAAATGGTTATTGTGGGTTATCCCTAAGAGATAGACATATGCCATCGCGGACTTTTTTGTAGACCTTTTTAAGGTGTACAATACTGTAGTACATTATTTTGATCTATCTCGTAGGGTTAAGCCAGCGTTTGCAATGTAAGCCCAATAAAATGTGTTTATTTACGACATCACATTAGAAACCCCTAAAATGATCAGTGTTTCTCTACTATATTATGCATGTATTATACATATAAACCTTCCTCTTGAATTACTCTATCTATTAAAAAAAACCGCATCAAAATCCGTTGCGTAGTTTTAAAGATTTAAGCATACATAGGGACAGACAGCGGGAAGCGACTTTGTTTTATACTATGTAGTGATTTCACTACTGTAAATATTATTTGAAACTGAATTTTGTTTACCAAATACCATCATACTACTTTAAGACGCATTCATTTTTAACAATTGTAATGCCTAATTGATATTGTTTATGGAAATGTCTAAATTACAATTTACAGTTTTATAAAACAATATAGACAGCAAATTGTAAGATATTTACATCACAAGTTTTTTTGTAAAGGAGACACTAGCACCTTGCACACTAGCACATTTTGGCCTAAAGACTTTTTATTATGTTCATCACACTTATTCCTTCAAGTGGACCATTGTGCGTAGCTCATGGCGGCTGCTGGTCACCATACTTATACTGTTCTTGCATTTTTCAGGTCATGGGTCAACTGTATGAAGTCTATCAGCCCAACTTCTACCTTGACGAAAGTCATACTGAACATTTGGAATGATATTATTAGATCTGACATACCAATCAAGACAGACTGATCAACCCGGACATGATGACAAGGATATTGGTTGATAAGAACTGGGAAGGTGATTAGTCATGTTTCAGTATTGGAATAATATCAAGACAGACTGATCAACCCGGACATTGTGGTGTTTTCCATGACTGTGGAATTAATTTTATATGCCAAAGTAAATTAAGGATATCTAGAAATGTGTTTTGAGCAGATTCATGTAAATTTTTAATAACAATGTAACATGATTGATGTTTACAAGTGTTTGTACAAACCTACTTACAGAATTAAAATCATTTATCTTTACTAAGGATAATAATCCAAACTGGGAGTTGTATTCATTCTTGATTGTACTCAATACATTCAGCCCAAGTAAAAGGATCTAATAAATCATTTGAAATTGGATTGCCATTATTAAGATCTAGAAAGTTGTATAAATTATCAGTTTTTATCTGACTGTTTTCTGATAATTTTTATAAAAACTCAGGAACATACTCATCTCTATAAGATTTATTCTAGAGGAAAAGGTGGTAATGTGGCCCCCTACTTTGTTTTTGAGTCCTTATGTAAAAAATACGAGACTCAGAAATTTAATAAATTATATGTCATATCGCTCCTTATTCATTTGCCTATACATAACATAATTATAGTATGTTAACCCCTTACTGCATGGATTTTTTGATTGGGATGAAAAAAAAAAATATGACGTGACCCCAAGAAAGACCATAAAAAAAAGAAAAAAAATCTATCTTTAGTATTTTTGAAATTATTAAAAAAAAACTATCAATGCCAAATATGGCATTGAATGCAGTTCCTGGTTTATTATCAAGTTGGCCAAATATTTCATTGTATGCAGAAATAGCTGGCGAAATAAAAACATGATCATTAGGAGAAAGTTTACCTAGGTACCGGGTATAGCAAGAATACTGGCATAGGCTGATGATAGTTTGCATACGTGTAGGGAGATGGAATTAAATTAGAAAAAAGCTCAAATTTATATGTTTTATTTTAATTCTTAAGAATAATAGGAACTTTGGGGTTTATTAGGAACTTTTACATAATTCTAGTCTACATAATGTTGATTACTGTACATGGTATTCCATATAGCAGTTTCTTGTTTTATTCAAACATAAATGGGCCTTGCATTTCAAGCACCATATGTAGGATTTGGGTGAGTCTCAAGACAACATTGCTGCTAGTTCCAATGTTTTGTTCACCATCTGGGATGACATCGGATTATTTTTCTTTCTCAGTAATAAGAAAAGAGAACGGCATATACGTACAAAATGTAGTGCTATCGCGTATGCTAGAAACGTTGGGACAGTCAATAATCCGACTAAATAGAAAGGTTGGCGGTCAGTGAACTACTTAAGGTATTTAGTGGTTGTTGAATTTGTATTCCTTATATGTCGCTGTTGAGTCATTGAGTGTTGTTTACAATTTGTAATTTTGTTGAAGTTATATGGTTTGCGGCGTTTTTTAATTAAATTCGTTGAAATAAGTTTACAAAAATACAATAATACAATGAGGACCACTGTGGCCGAGTGTGGCACAATTTTCAGAAACTACACCAATCTTGACGCTTCTGCGTTATGAATCACGGTTCATTTCTCGCATGGAGCAAAAATTCGTGTGATCGACCCTTCCAAAGATAATTATTTGTTCCGGGTCTGGGTGTTTGTGTATGTGAGATTTGTGTTTTTAAATGCACCCACGATACAGGGCAAATCCTAGTGTGCAGCAATGTTTAAAGAAAACATTGTATATGTAGTTATTATGGGTACTAAGAAGGCATGTGTTTTTATGTCAATTTTTGTGTTCCCTAGCTGTATGTTTCCCTTATAATGATAAAATAAATTAAAACGGTTGTTTAAGTAAAATGTCTTTTATTTAAATTTAAGTTAATACTCATCACAGAAAGCCTCCTAGCTAGCTGCGTAATGTCCTGCCCATTAGTAAGCTAGAATTTTCATTTTCCTGTAATTTTGGCATGAAATTCACGCTGTTTGTGTCGTTAGTCTTCAAATTCAGCGGCCACTAACATATTCCATGCTAAATAAGCTCTTCCAGACAATATTTAGACTCAAAAAACTCAAAAACGTTTATAATTTTGATGTAAACATATGTTTCACACGACAAAATGCTAGTGAGTTACGTAGCTACTATCGTAAGCGTATTTTTCGATAGCGTCTGTCAAATTTGTGACTCATGGTGCCGTTTTGTATGGCGACAGCTGAAAAACGTCAGTGACTATCGAATAGATTACGTTAGGTTTGTTACCTATCGAAATCTATAGTGCTCATGGTAGCAATTTTAATTCATTCAGTGACCCTTAGGGGCGCTGTACGATATTTCATACATATTATTTACGGAGACGCTAGCGAGTTTCGACTGTGCAAACTCATGGTAGAGCTACTGATCAAAGTCATAAGAAAATCCTGAAACGCCGCTTAGCACATGAACTTTGTATCCCCATTTATGGGGTTTCTTGGGATTATACTGCTTTAAGCTACTTTGCCGGGTTTTGGTAGGTATGATTTGTTCGTCAACTGCAAGATATTGTTCTTTTGGCACCGTTAGTAGTCGGTCTCTGACTTGGGACAAAAAGGGTCTTATTTTTTTAAGCTTATCATATTGAGGGTTTTCTGGCTGAAGATTAGACGAATTGTCGACAAAATGAGTAAACCTCTTGAGTTCCTCAAATCTGTTACAGGTCATGGTCTTCTCAATAGGCTCAAATCCCATCCCACACCTCCAGTAATGTCGAGTTGTCGGATAATGAACCACAGACATGTAAATTAGAATGCCTACAAATTGTCGCATTTCTAATTCTGAAATATTGGCCTCTTTTCCCTTTTCTTTAGCATAACGATTCGATTCATTGGTAATAACAGTAAACATTTCAGTCGTGAAAAAGTAATAAAAAAATTTGTGATGGTGTATTCAAACCTTTTATTTCATCTGTGAGGCTAATATCTCCTAGAAAAGCGTAATTATCTTCACTATATTGCCGCTGATCAGATTCCCATTTAAGTATATGTCTTCTTAGAAGTTTTCTCTTTGTTACCCCCCCTCCCCTGTCGACTTGTTGAAGGATGATCGCTTTGGTCTTCCAATTCAATATCTGACTCTGAATCTACGTCACTATCTTCATCGGACTCAGACAAATATAACGGGTCCTGTCCTCGATTATTTCTCCATTCCGTATCTTCATCAGAAACCTCTTCTTCACTCCCATCTGGAATGTTGACTAAATGCACTTGTTTTCGTCTCGGCATTGTTGTTCGCAAACTGTTGGGAAAAAAGCAGCGTAAGGTGCAAAATAAACAAGCAAGCAAGCCTAATCAAACCAAGGAAACAAAAATTAATATTGTGCCCACTTCTTCAAAATGTTCTACAAATAATATTTCTTAGTTTATACAACTGCATACTATCCCAAATATGGTTTTCTTATTTCTGTTGTCATTCTGCATACAATCCCATATCTGCCAGTGTTGGGTCAATCAACTAATTTTTTCAATCAATTGATTAGTCATGAATAATTTAGTTATGATTGATTTATTCATGACTAAAAAAGTTAATCATAATCATAACTAAATAAATCAGTCATTGGTCATTTAATCATTAGCTTTGATTGATGACTAAACCAAAAAATGTAAAACTAGATGACTCCAGTTTTTGTTTCATGGAACAGATCTGTCAAGCTATAAAAAAAAAAGAAAAAGTTTACAAATTTGTTCAAAGCTGGAATTGCTTAGAAATTAATCAAGAAGACTCAAACAAACGAAATAAAATCGAACAGCCAAAACAAAACAAGCACACAACATTACATAAAAATGACGAGTTTTTTGATTTTAATTCAGACTCTGGGAGTGAAAATAATGACTCTACTACTCAGTCTACTCCGAGGAGAAAAGCTGATATTTTAATGACAAATTTCTTTTCTGAAGAAAGTAGAGATGTAGGACTTTTATACCATTACCCATTAATAAAAAATATTTTTTTGAAATATAATACACCGATACCGTCTTAGAAAGGATGTTTTCATACGCAACAATGACCAGTCTACCGAAATCACATAGATTGTCTGATGAACAATTTGAAAACCGCGTTGTTATGAAAACCAATTTAAATTATTTTAAACATAATTAGCCCAAAGTGCGTTATTGTAATTGTGTATCTACTACTATTTACCTGCGTCTTAAATGAGTAAAACAAAAAAAAATTAAACTGATTCTGTTGTAAAACTTGTGTTTCATTCTGTTTCGACAAGAGCATTTATTAAAAATAGCAAAATAACGAACTCAACATCAAGTGAATGTTGACTTCAAAAAAAATATTAATTAGTCATGAGAAATTTAGTCATGATTAAATAACTAACACTAACACTAATCAGTCTTCAATCACCATTACTCATGATTAAATACCACTCATTAGTCATGATTAAATAATTTAACCTTAGTCATCAATCATCAATCAAACTAAATTTTGCCCAACACTGATATCTGCCAAATAGTTTTTCCTGCGACTGCATACTATCCCATATATGGGTACTACCTTCAGCAACAAAAATATTTGCAATCATTCATGCGAATGTAGTTTTTTTTTGCCTATTGCCTTATAATAAATGCCCATTGTATGCAGAATGACTATCATAGCTCTAAATCGTGAAAATCCATGCAAAAATACCCCAAAAGCTGAGCCCGCTTACCTCTTAGCGACCGGTAGGAAACAAACTGACAGTTACGTCAGTTTAACAGTGTTACCAACTCTCAAAAATATTTATCCCTAAAGTTTGTGTCAAAAACCCCTAAAATCGCCTTAATTATTGAGTTGTCTCCCTAAAAAATATATAAATATAAATTCATAATGATTTAGAAATAATATGCTGCAATATGTTTCAAAAATCTTTTTATTATAAGTTATTTATTTTAATACATAAAATATTTCGTCTTCATCTGAAGATTCAGATTTTTTGAAATCATACATGTTGACATTGAATAAATTTAACATATTATTGGATGGATTAAATGTTGTACAAGATCCACCATTTCGATTTAATGTAAATCGGACCATCATGATGCTTTGCGCCACAGAGTGGTTGTAGAATTACGTACTAGATGTGGTTATAAGTCGCTAGGTCAAGAAATCCCTGAAAATACCCCTAAAAATTACAGACCCCTAAAAAATCCCATCTCACTTATTTACCCCCTAAATCTGGGGGGAAAACCCCTAAGTTGGGAACCCTGCAGAGTACATACATAGTCGGACAGCCGTTATTTTTAAAATCGACGTGTTACCACAGAACTTAACCTCCTAAGTCCCGACCCCCACTTAGCTCAATTTGTAAATTGAACCTTATGGGAGTCAAGTCAAGTTACATTTTTTGTATAGGAGGTTACGATGCCCCGTTAGTGGAGCATCTTGGCCTGCAGATGGCAGACCGTGTATAGTTGACGAGTATGTTCTTCGCGGCGTTGGCGTCACGATCAAACTCGCTGTTGCAGTTTTGGCAAACCCCCCAGCGCAGCTTGTTGTTCATGACGACCTTGTGAAATTCTCCCGTTCGTTGGTTGCACGAAGAACACGCTTGAGATGTGTATCGCTCATCCACGACTTCGACGTCAATGTTTGGCTTACTTCTTAGCCGTTTGATGAGAGAATCGGGCTTAAATTTACGGCCATGGAACGATGCCGCGTTCATGATAGCACTACCAGCGCCGTACAAGACTAACGTGGATTCGACTCCGGTGAAGACTTCTTTTATAATTTTTTCTTCACATTTCGCCGTACCTACGGATATGCTTGTCCAGTTTGAGTCGCATCAATTTAGCATGTTTTTCGTAAGGCTCCTGGCGCACATCGAACCACGTCATGCGAAACTCGGTATATTCAATGACGTGGTTCGTATTTTTTGATGATACGGGAAAGGCTAGTTTTTCTCGCGCCCTTTGCTCTGCTTCCTCGCTAAGCTTGCACAACTTATTTCGAACTGGTTCGCGCTTCCAGTCGAGCGTGTGAGATCGCACAAACTTTTTAGTGATGCGCCGAATTGAAAGCTTTTGAATTCTACTGCGGCAACGGGGATCCGCGAGCCGGGGTCCACTGCGATGATGCGATCGTAGGTTATCCTGGAGCGTTTAGCTTTAGACTCGTTCTTCTTGATGCGATTCATGGACAGGCTCACGCTTACGCCGTCAGTTTGAAGACTACATCCAAATTTTTTCATATCTACGTCTAACCACGGACCCCAGAGTTCTCGCTGGTGGTCAACTATGCGTGTCCAATAGCTTGTGATAGAAGCAGGATCCACTCTGCGCAGCAACTCGTGCCAACCCCTTGACGTGTACGTGATATGTTTGAGACCGTGCGATGGTTGAGGAAACAACTTGAAATCCTCAAGTTTTGCTTGAATCTTCAGCCATTCGGGTATCGTATTCTACCACTTTACCCCTTTAACGGTGTCTACATTGATGACGTCGCATACGCCGCGCATCTCTTCGTTGTTAGTGGGGAGCTCTTTTTTGAAAAACGCCGCAAACAACGCACGATCGTTTCGCTTCACGCCGAAATAACGAGCTAGTCGAGCGTATGCGTGCGTCCTGATGTTGGTGTGTAACACGGTTTCGTACTGTTTCGCCATTTCTTGCACTACGAAGGACCGCAGCCTATCATCATACTTTCTTTCACCAATGACGGCCCTATACGCGTCTGCGTAGGGACCCTTTCCTTTCATAGCGTACAAAAAATTTAGTAAATCGGGCTTTGAAGGTAATTCTGGTTGAGTCTTCATGTAATAATTGATCCAGATGCCCAGCTCGATATAGACTCGAGACAAATCGCGAACATCGCGTCGGATTTCTGCCAACAGCTTCAATCGTTTCTCCGGGTCGAGAAGCGGACAGAGTATAGAAACCAATCCTTGTTTTACAGTGTATATCTCGAGCTCCGCGTCGGCATCGTCCAGGTGCCGTTTTCGAATCGGGGGCAAATATTCCTTGCACTTTTTGGAACTCTTCCGTGTATGATTCAACCCCCCGCACGTTTTGCAGGCGGTGGGTGACATGACTGAACCATAGAAAAATATATTAAATATTAAATAACATTTGATGCTATGGATTGCAACTAGACTTTCAGGATGCCTAAGCGAAGTACTAAAGAAAAATCCAGGTGAAAGGGAACACAACTTTATTCTTCCACTCAACTTTCTCGTCCCAGTAGCTCGAGCCAGAATGTTTAACCAACCTTTTTTCTCCTCCTGGGTTTTTCATACTTTTCGCGGTAAAATCGAGTTCTGTGATTGGTTAACGATTTAATGTAGTACACCAATCACAGATGACAATGTGCTAGCCTCTGATCAGTTAACCAATCAGAAGCATCCAACGACCAACTGACAAATTTTAATAAAATGGTTACTGGCCTGGAAACTAGTCTTTTTGCGTTTAAATGTAATTAAATAGAAATGTAAATTAGCGAACCCTAACATAAAGTAATAGAAAATAGAGGCATAAATGTTGTATTATAAGTTTAATTATATCCAAGACATTTTACATGGAAAAAATATTTATTAAGAAGTGACATACATTGTTTTTATTATTTGAATAGTTGTTCCATTTAGCTATGGAGGTTCCATAGCTTCACCTTCAAAGAGTTTTGATATACAAACTCTAACATCTTCTCTTGAAGCTAGGGAACAACAGAGTATTAAAATGTGAACGCCAATCTAGCGACAAAGCATAGCCAGTCTTTGCTTATACAGTGCCTTCGTAAACATGTCAGCAATTTGGTTTGAAGTACCAATCTTTGCAATCATCATAGTCCCATCAGCTATGGTTTCTCGTATAAAGAAATGTCGTAGCTTGATATGCTTGGTTCTGTTATGGAACTCATATGGTGGATTTAGTGCAAGCTTGATGGCAGATTCGTTATCTACATAGAGACCAGGAGTCATCGTTGATTGCTCTATGTTTTCAATCAATCGTTTAAGCCATATTATTTCTCTTGCAGCTTCACTAGCAGCTACAATTTCGGCTTCTGTGCTAGAGATCGCGACTGATGTCTGTAATTTACTTCTCCATGATATTGGATCTCCGTAAACACATACAAGTCCTGAAGTCGACCTTCTAGTGTCAGGATCCCCATCATCATCCGCATCGCTGTAACAGACCAGTTTTTCTGCATGCCCTTTTTGTACGTAATGCAGTAATCTCGAGTACCATTCAAGTACCGAAATATTCTTTTCACTTTTGTGATATCTCTTTTTGTAGGAGCTTCTAAGTGTCTTGCTACAACACTAAAAGCATAAGCTATTTCAGGCCTGGTCCACACCATCAGATATGCAAGGGCTCCAACCGCGTCTCTATAAGGAAATTAATTGTCTCCTCCAGCATCTTCTCTCAATTCGGAGTCTTTAACAGTAGGTGTAGCGGCAGCCTTACTATTCTGCATACAAAATTTTTCAAGTACCTTCTTGGTGTAGGCACCTTGATGTATTTTGATACAATCTGCTTCTTTTTTAATTTCAAGTCCCAGGAAGTAATAGGATTTTTTGTTATTTTGGACCTTTATTTTAAATCGCTTCTTTAAATTCTCGAGAAAACATCGATTAAATGTTGTACAGACGCCAGCACATCAACCTACCCGAAACTGTCAAATTTACCCAATCAACTTTGAGTCTTATACTTTAGATATAAAGTTGCAAATCTGTTAAAGAAATCTGACAGATTGTAGTAGCTTGATGTGCTGGCGTCTGTACAAGAACCACCATTTCGATATAATGTAAATCGGACCATCATGATGTTTTGCACCACAGAGTGAAAAAATATTAAAGAGTCAAAAAATCCCTGAAAATACCCCTAAAAATTTCAGACCCCTAAAAAAATCCCATCTCACTTATTTACCCCCTAAATCTGGGGGGAAAACCCCTAAGTTGGGAACCCTGCAGTTACATAAAATCTACTAGTGCTGGACACCAAATTTCTTCACAGACGTCGAAGCATATTATCGGTTTTTGATTTAAGAGTTGCAAGAAGAAAAAAATTGTGCCAAATTTAAATGAGGTGACAAAAACCTTTGATGCCCGATATGTCACGCTATGCAGTAGGGGGTTAACCCTTAAATGCATAATGTTGCCATATGGCAACAAAGTACGTTATTTAATTTTTTTAAGAATGTGATAGCTGTGAGTGTCTGAACGCACCTCTTTATGTCAAAACAATATATATACTCTATGAATATTAACATTAATTATATATATTTTTTCTAAATTCTATAGATAAATACCTATACAATAGCATTTTTTGCAAAACGATACAATAAATCATGCATTTAAGGGTTAAAGTAATAAATGAAACGACCATAGGATAACCGAAAACTTATGTATTCTAAAAAAAAAAAGAAATTGGTAACATGAGATCAAGTGGGGGTTATTTGGCACCCTGGGGGCCATATTAAATGTATTCATTTAATCAAAATCTAACGGCAAAAATCGCAGATATAATATTCGCCTTCAGAACCTGCACAGGCTTTATGAGCCCATAAATTACAACTCTGGCACTGAATCCACTCCTCCCCACGTTTGTCGTTAGAGTAACTGAGGAGCGTCGGAACAAAAACCGATATGTCTTAATTAAGACATTATTTTTTTTTTTTTTTCTGTTACAAAATGTTTAATTATACACCCTTCAGGAAAGAAATCAATTAAAAAACAGTTACATCCATCTTAAAAAAAATATCAAAATACTGTGGTCAAATCAAAACCGGCAAATAAATTTTTAAATTCAACATGTTCTTGTTGTTGGATTAAAAACCGATAATTCTTATTAAGTTTTACACAATTCAACAATGGTCGGTTCAAATTCAATTTAGTTCAATACCGACATATCCATTTTGGTTTCGTCAAAAACCGATATATCCAAACGATCGCGTCAAAAACCGATATATCCATACTTGTCCGCCAAGTATCTCCCTAAATTAAGTATCTACCCTCCGTCAAGTTTCACACATCAATCGATGTCACTTTAACTGCAAATTGACATGCTATAATTTTCCACTTTTGTAACATTAAAAAACTTACAAGCTTTTTTTTAATTTGTGAAAAATATGGTAAATTCGATATATCGGTTTTCTTTCCGACGCTCCTCAACTAGTGTCACAGAATATGCAGATCGTATCTGAGCTTTCATGTATGCTATTTGGATAGAAATTGTCGTCATATTCAGAGTCGGTTTCTGCAACTGCGTCACTTTCAGAGCTACTGCTAGATGTAACGACTCTCTGGCGTCGTAAAGTAGGTACTGCTGCTGCCCTCTCCATCTTGACTACGTCGGAGGCCACGTCCACGTCCACGTCTGCCTCCACGTCCATGTCTGCCTCCACGTCCACGTCTGCCTCCATGTCCACGAGTCTCAGCTAAACTCAAAGATTCGATTAATTGGTTTTTGTAAGGTGTTGATGTCATCACTTTTGCTGTTGTAGCTTTTCTTCCACGATTAGAAGTCCTAAGTCTTGGGCCTGGGGATCGGCTAAATTTCTTCTGGCAGAACCAAACCAGTCTGCAGCTCTTGTACTCCTGTACTTACTCCTGGAGCACCTTCGTCAGCAACAACACTTGTTCCAACAGTATTAACTCCTGGCGCACCTTGGCCAGCAACAACTCTTGTATCAGCTGTGCTAACTTCAAGAGCACCTTGTTCAGCAACAACGCTTGTATGTTGGTTATCTTGAGTGCGAGACGACTGATCACTGTTTGATGCTTCCGCTACAAAATCAACTTTCGTAAAAACTTGCGGATTGAATGGGTAAATGCCTGTGGCACGAAAGCCATTCACTGCAATTTCCCCCGTGGTACTTTTGAGATATGCTCGGCCAAAAAGCTCAGCAATATCGTAAGGCTTGAGCATTCTTTCAGAATGCAGAAGAAACTTGCGAATCTCCTCACTGTAATGACTCTTAAGGGCACCCATGAAAGTCTTATCTAATGGCTGGAATTTATGCGTAGTATGTGGTGGGAGACTGACAATGGTGACATGTTTTTCGCGGGGGCTACCTCTATTATCGGTTAAATCTTTGAGCACGAGCATACGATGTCCCCGTTGGTCTGCGTAGTGATGAACTGTCTCTATGTCGCTTCAAAAAGTGATCCAATCTAGCACGTCCTACTACTTAATTTCTAAAGTTATTTTCGATGTTGTTGTTTAATGTCTTTGCTTTAATGTGCTGATTTCATATATTGTACTGAAAGATAATTTTTATCATCCATTATTTCGGCCAAGTAACATAGAGAAAGATAAATTGTTTATTCACAGGCTCGTATGCCTGTGAATAAAATCTTGAA
Organism: Eremobia ochroleuca; assembly: GCA_949629135.1. NCBI lineage: Eukaryota > Metazoa > Arthropoda > Insecta > Lepidoptera > Noctuidae > Eremobia > Eremobia ochroleuca. The sequence continues at coordinate 20,839,730 of OX451385.1, read as the reverse complement.
CTGATCCTCAGTTAATGATAAATCGCCCGACGGCTGGTCCTGCTGGAAGCTCTTCCGGAAGGACTGGTTTTCGTCCTGCCGGAAGATTGTCGCGCGTCCTGCTGGCAGTACGCGGTTTGTATAAAAAAATGATTTGGTCCTTCCAGCAGTACGGTGACCTAGATCTTGAACTCACGCTCGCCAGAAGTCAGAAACATTTGGTCAGGTGAAGTCAGTGTGTACTTAAAATAAAAATTCGGTGGTATAAGGTTTCATATCAATATTTGAACGTGAACTCATGATAAAAATAAATATTAAAAACTTGTTAAACGCAACCCTAACTGAACTCACTCAAAGATAGTAAAGAACGTTATGATTGAACAAAAAGATTTAATTTTTATACAGTCAATATTAAACTACCCTCAATTCTTTTGAGATTTATCATACGAGTTAAAGTCGCTAAACAACTTCAATATAACAAAGAGTAGGATAATTTCAACTCATTGTGTAATGACGCAATGGTCCAGTGGCTAATGGTATCGGTAAATTTTATGCCACCGAGTTCGAATCCTAGTTATTACGTGCTTTGCTTTATAAGGTTTGTAATGTCGTAGGAGAATTTGTGTTAAAATTAAGTAATATTTTAACAAGCAAAAAACAAGATAAAGTTCTTTAACGAGAGATGTATATTTTCCAATCCAACTACCGGGTGTCCCAAAAATAGTTGCTGAAACTAATTAATTGTTTTTTTTTAGCGATTGCATTTTTTCAAAAAACATTTATATCGTTTGAAAGAGAAAAAGTGGAGGTTTTATTTGAGTACATGTTAAGTAAAAACGGACACTTCTGTATAGAGATACTTTATTGATTACAAAAAGTGAAACATTTACAGAGGTCAGTGGTAAATATTTTCAAAATGAGAACCATCAGAGTCTGCACAAAATTCAATTCTGCTACGAAAACTGTTTAAAACTTTTTCGGAAATCTCGCTCGTGATGCCATTTACGGTTGTCTTAATCGCACGCGTCAAATCATCTACAGTTTGAGGATTCTCAGCATAGCATTGATCTTTGATGTAGCCCCAAAGGAAAAAAATCACAGGGGTTCAAATCCGGTGAATATGGTGGCCATTCTAGTCCCCCTTGTGCAAATTTAGGATACCCGAGACCGATGACTCGAGTATCATAAACTTTATGTAGTGCCTCAAAAACCTCCTGGGTCCGATGTAGCGCCGCTCCGTCTTGCATAAAGTAAAAAATTTTCACCAAACCTTTTTTCTTTGCATATGGAAAGAATTTAGTTTCCAGAAGATTCTTGTAAGTCTCGCCAGTGACCGTCAATAAAGAAATTGGAGATAAATTCCTTTTATCGAAATTGCTGCCCATGCTGTAACTTTCTGGGTGTGCATAGGTTGCGATATGGACACATTTGGATTTTCTGATCCCTAAAATCTATAATTTTGTTTTGTAACATATCCATTCAAATAAAAATGTGCTTCATCTGTAAAAATGATCAAAGTTCTCTGTCTTCAAACATTCCAGTTATCGTTTTGCAAAATTCAACGCGTTGTTCCATAGAAAGTTCGGATAACAGCTGATGAGAACTTATTTTATACGGATGCATGTTCAAAAAATGTTTTAAAATTCTATGTAGTGATGTTTTAGATATTTTCAAGGCTTGGGCAGCTTTCCGAATTGTCGCATTTGGATTAACCTTGAAATAGTCCTTAACTTTCTTGACATTTTCATCTGTGGTCACTGATACGGGTCGGCCTGATGTATCGTGTCTACGATCTTGCAGGGTTCCATATTTGATAAAATTATGGATAACTCTGTAAAAAAATATAATAAAGAAACGATTAAGTTACGAGAAAAATGTAAAAAAGTTCCTTGCCACTGGCCGACGCAATACATGTAAATAATTGCGTAAGACGTTCTCACCTTTTAAGAGTGTTTTCGCTCGCTACTCTATGCGTTCCATACTTAGTATGAAATCCTCTATAAGCAGCACTATACACTTTTCCTCTAGAATAGAAGCACTCAATAAGATAAACTTTTTCTTCCGTCGTAAGGTCACTCATCTTGACTCAAACGCCGTTGTTTCTAAGAAGGCTAAAATGAAACTGCCGGCTGTCAGGTATGCTAACGTCCAAAGTACAGTTACTACTCAAATTTTAAGGGGGGAAAATATACAGTTTAGTTTCAGCAACTACTTTTGGGACAGCCTGTACTATACTATTGCCATCTATGTCATCCAAGACATATAATTAAGGCGATGAAACCCTGTACAAACCATTTTGGTTTGGAATTGTTATGCACTTCTGTCTTTGTGTTATGAATAAGAAAAAACTCATGTACTAACGACATGAGTTTTTTCTTATTCATAACACTTTTTTTTATACACATTATTAAAAATATCAGCTACTATATCTGTTGAAAGTAAATCGTAAACATCATCGTTAATGTAGCGATTATTTTTTAAAATTTTCAATAGACTTTTAGAGATTTGTATTTCTTGGAAAGTCGTTTGTGTTTTTGTTGTAATATTTCCAGTCGTCGAACATGTCGCTCACAAAACAGTTGTTTTCGTCGTAATTGAGATTTCAGTTTAACCTTTCTCGGACTATCAAACACAGATTCCAAATCGGAAATATTGATTTCACCAATCTCAGAAGGCGATTGTGGTTGTGCAACCTGAAATGAAAAACCTTAAGTTTATCAGGACACAAAATTTTTGACGTCGGTACGAAGCATGACAGCTCAATATAGTTTGTTTGCTTTCCAATGAAATAAAAATGTAATCAGTTAAAAATATTGTAGGTAGGTTGTCGCCCATTGTCTGATGTCGAAGGTTTAGATGTGTCCATGTGTAACTCGGAAAATTCTGGTGTCAATGCCAAATGCTGAAATAAAACGTATACTGTTAGAATACTCATAAACGTTCACTAAAAACCTAATTCGCTCAACCAATGCGAACACTCGTATAAAATGTATTAATAAAGGCACATCCATTCTTTTGTTTTTTTCGGGTAAAGATAACATTTTCGTTTAATAGCCCACGAATGTCCTATTAGTTATAAGAATAATTTCCGCATTAGTCACATTTGAACCAAAACTTTACATCAAAATGCATTGCCAACATTATGAACAGGAGGGATATAATATGAATAAAGTAATTATTATAATTAAATCGACCTTAGAAGGAATCGCAGTTTTCCACAGTCTTTTTAAACCACCCTTTGTGTCATAAAAATATTGCTCTTCAAAGTGCATTGAGAAAATTACGCTCCGGCTAGATGGTTTCCAAAACTCATCTAACCGTGCTCTTTGTATGATTTTCATCCAGTCCGATTTTCTCTGTTCGTCAGCAGGGAAAGTAAAATGACAAAGGTTCTATAATGAACAAAAATAGTACCCGCAATAAATAAAAAAATGGGTAAAAATTTCGGCATAAATGGCAACACTCACAAAATGTACGCGTCATTTTCTAAGTCAATCAGATTATTAAAACAAATTCAATAATTAAATAAATATACTTTTACAATCGCTACTTACAGGTGAAATGTGATCCCATCCTGTTTCTTCGTAATTCCAGCCGCATTTTTACACGTAGGAACAACACAAGACGGCATTATAGAATTAAAATTGATTCTTCTTTTTTTTACGTACACAATCTTCATTTTGAGTTGTGCCCTGTCTTAGAATGGGCGCGTCTTCGAAATCTCTTTCCTCTTCATTGATTAAACTATTAAGTTTAATTGGCTCTTTAATACTATCGATAGGCGCTGAATGGCCTTATTCTTTGTGAATGACTATTTCGCTGGAAGCTTTAACCTCACATTTCATCTCTAAATTATCAGGTTTATCAACCCTTTTTGCATATAGAACTTGACCGCTAACTTTTGGTATTATAATCTTTTCAGGTACGGTTCTAAACATTCCTACATCACAAACTTCATCCATAAAGTCACGTCCGAAGAACTCCAATAGATGTATCAATTTGGTTATGTTCACGGAACGCTGCAACGTCTGTCTGCCATAGTAAGGTGTTATCATCGGCATCTTGCATTGTGGAAAGCTAGTCATTTCCATTTCTATTTTTAAACGCATGTTTTCCATAAAAATGGATCCATGGTATTCTCTTGCTCTTTCGAGACTTCTCTTCTTATTAGAGGGAGACTTATGCTTCGAAGACATTGCGGTAAAGATCAAGATACTCGTCAATACTTCACGACACGCAACGCGCAAACGAGTGACTAATCGCAGGAACGTCATACCACTCTAGTCAAGAGTGGTTTTAGTTGCTTCAGTCTGAAGCGCGTTGGCGGTTTCTGGTTTGTTCTGTATTCTGAGTTTCTTCTCTAGATGCCGGCAAAGTTGTACTGGTCGATGATTCTGCTTCTGCAGAATGGTCATCCACATTTGATTGCAGACGTTCGATATGTCGCAAGACACCAATTGCTCCGTTTACCAACCCATCAGCGACATCTATGTTGAAAGTTATCATGTAGGGAAACCCTGCAGCTAATGACAGCAGGTACGGCAATCCATCGGTCTCTGTCACCGTCATCAACGCTTCAAGTCCTTTCATGACGTTTTCAATGTTCAAAATTATAGTTTACGAAGCAACGAGGTTGTTCAACACCCTTCTTCTGTTTATCACAGTATCGTTTGACTTTGCTTATGGGTTCTGAACCACATTGAGTCGAGGCCACTGTGAAAATGTTATTGTTGTTATATCTATAGACATAAGTGATATTAAATAGTATATCAGTACATTGGTGATGAGATCCTCGACTTGCTTTTTGTTTTCATTTCTTACGGATCTTTGAGAGGTGCTTTCTCAGTTCGGTTAGCTCGTATCGTCCCCGTTTCATCGTGACCCATTTTTTGAAGCTTTTCAAGCAGCGGTAACGATTTAAAAAAAATATCGAAACAAAAACTCTAGCTACCTTGCGGCTGCTTCGATATTAGATCCAGAACAACTGAGGCACCAACACCTAACTCAGGATGTATTTCCGGTACTAGCTCCCTGATAAAGCTCACCATAAATCAAGTAGCCAAGTCGCGTGGGGTAAACTTTCCTAAATCGTACTTGTTCCTAAAACGTACCCCATTGAGTTCTCGTATCGTGAAACTGCAGTGGCGACGCGAGTGCTAGAAAATGGAACTACTAGTTTGCATTGTTACGTGACCCGAGCAACGACTCCATGCTGCCGCTCCTTTAAAAATTATTCAAAAAGTAAGTAATTTTGCTGTTTTTGAGTAATTTTTATGGTTGATTCATAAGGTTTTCAATTTTGTTCACGCTGAGTTATGTAACTTAAAAGTTTCTGGTTTGATTCTGTACACAATTGCGTTTTAAATTACTAGACGTTTATACTTAAGCCTGACAGCCATTTCGTTACGGGCCAAATTTGACATCGTTAGTTTTCTTGTGCCTAATTCGTACTTTTAGTGATATCTGACTACTCCAAAGGATATAAATGAAAGTCTTCTGATCCGAAGTGTACTATAATGTCCATGAATCACATTAACACCTATTAAGTACAAAAGGTCAATATTACAACGCGTGTTCCCTAATGCCTCGCTAGCGCACGACTCCCCGCCATCGTGCCATCGCTTACATCATTTTACTGTGTCACTTTGGAATAACGCAGCGTTCCTACAATATTCACCCTCTTAAAAAAAAAAAAAAATATATATATTGAAATATTTAATAAAAGTCGTAAGTTATGGTTACCTTATCATTACTTTAAATACAGTATGTCGACAATGTTACACCCATGCGCGCTGTTGCTACTGAATGTGTTGACACTGGTTTTCTGTGAGGCATGTGATACAATGTTGTTACTTTGTCGACCTAAATAATACTCTTACTATCTAATAATTACTATTAACTTACTATCTAATACTACATAATATTCTTACTATCTAATTTCACATAACTATGACTAATACATTGCTGGCGCTACCGTTGTTGCGACTGGCGTGGTCTGGGCGGTTGCCTGTCTATCCGTCCCAACTCGAGCTTCTTCGAGATGAGACACCAGATAGTCAACAAATCTACCATGCACGTGTCTGCCACACTTTTTTAGAAACACATAGAGATATACACTTGAAACTATTGCGATCGGCACAAAAACAATTACATCGTACATTTCAATTTTCCTCTCCATTTCCGTTCTAGCAGTGTTATCCGGACCCCATCTGTGCTACTATAACTTCCTCAGTCTTTGATTGTGGACTGCCCATGTTTACAAAAATGTCCATTCACTAGTACTAAGTACTATCTATCCGAACGTAATGAAAATCAATTTCTTTGTAACTTACTCAACATTAGTCGTGCTTATATATTTGTATTTATTTAATTAATCAATTAGTGTGAATTGGGCCAGAAGGTGTTTAAGCCTCAATTTTTTTAAGCAGCGGTAGGTTATATTATTTGATTTTGTTATTTTATTATTTTCTCTATTATTTTAGGCATATATTTGCAAACTATGTATTTATATTGCTACTTATTTTAAGTTTAGGTGATGTGTTTTTTGTTTTTGTGCTCACACCATAAATTATTATTATAATTCTATACGTTAGGATTTGTAATTGGCTTTTGGGTGATTATGATTTCCTTTTGTGTCTGTTTTTAATAGCTGTACGTCCTCCATGTACTAAAATAAATAAATAAATACTCTATTTTGCTGAACAATTATAAATTCAACCTCACAGTCGGCTTAACCAACCGTCCACTACGTGTGGTGCATGTCATTAACCTGTTGTTATTTGCATTCATGTTGTTCTGTTCGTCATTACGATACCTTAATTCGCAAAACGAATAACTCCACTTTTCTTCGAAAATAACTTTTTGGTACCGAAAAAAACTAGATTTTTTTCTCTACAGTTGGTAATTCTAATATCTCCACGATTCCAAACAGTTTTGTTTAAGAACGCTATTAGAAAATCAAATAACTCCACTTGAAACGGAACGTCTCAGTTTTGACAAATAACTCCCACGCAATCCGCCATTTTGTATGGCGTCACGGAAGCAAGCGCATGCTCCTGAGTGTTTTATTTCGTTAAAAGTGTTAATATTTGATATAGAGACTATGTAAAGTTTGAAAATAGTTGACAATATAACGTGGTAAGTGTTTCGATAATTTATTTTAGCAAGTAACTTAATTTTAGCACTATTCAAAGACAAATTACACGGGGCTTGGAGTTGATAGTTTTGTCATTGTTTGTATTTGATATTTGCTAGGAGTTGTTCGATGTTTTGTAACGTATTTTTGGTAGCAATAAAGTAGCTATAATCTAGCTAACAAAATAATATATTATTTTATATAAAAATTATAACATTAATATGTATAATATATATACATTATACTTTTTTAAATATGTGTTTCTGGAAGTGTCTAATTATTCATTTTGACGGCTACGCCAAAGCTCCCGGGTTCGATTCCCGGTTCGGGCAAAAATTTGAATGATGAATTTAAATGTCTGCCCGGGTCTGGGTGTTTTTGTGAGTGTCTTTGTATGTTTGTATGCCACCCACGACATAGGGATATCCCTAGTGTGGGGCTATGAGTGTATGCGTTTCATACATGGGTATTTTATGTGGCTAATTAATAATATTAATAAAAGTGTGTTAATAAAAACAATAATATTGCATGTATGTGGGAGTAAACACTTGCTCTATTTTATTTTACGGTTTGGTTCGTGTTGTTTACTTTATAATTTTCTTTCTCTGGTGCAGGAAAATGTCAATATCACGTGGTAAAAGATTCGTGTCGCTTTCTTTGCAATCATTAAATTCCCAACCGCCTGGAGGAGCTAATGTCGACATTACTAACCCAGACAATCCATTGTTTCAATCTAACCAGTTCCCAAATTACAATGAAGAGACTTCCATTGCTTCTGATTTTGATGTCACTCACATTTTTCATATGAATTGTTCTCTGGTTTCAAATGACCAAACACACTTTGAAATAACATCTGATGAATCACAACCATATGTCATTGCACCAACAAATCAGCCTGAATTAGGAAACAGCCCCAGTTTATTGGACCAACGAGAATCTGAACCTCTGAATAATTTACAGAATATCGATGATGCGTCCCAAATCAGCCTAATAGCAGTTTCAAATGACGACAAGACAACAACAAACAATGTAGTATTTGAATACATCGACCAATACGTAGGTGAAGACTCTGACGTGACTGTGATTCCTCTACAAAATGATGAGATCATAACGAAAGACCCAGTTAATGTTACTGAACCCTCAATATCGTCATCGTTGAATAATGTGGCAAAATTAGTAGATTATAGTCATAGTTCAGATTCGGAGCTAGACGAACCCGTAGTTAAGAGGAAAAAGCGATTTCAAGTGAATAAAAATGAATGGAATGTTGAAAAAAATAGACTGAACAGAGAAAAGGGAAATGAATAGTATGGAAAAAGAAAAGAGTCCGGTAAATGGATAAAAGATATTCCCAAACCAAAGAAAGAAATGAAACCGCGATGCAAATGTTCGGAACAAAAAAATGGAGTAATAAAATGTTACATGATAACAGAAGAGGACAGAAAATCATTGTTTGAACGATTTTGGGCGATGGATTGGGGAGAGAAAAAAAATTTTTATTAAATGCTTGATTAAAGTTATACCCATTAAAAGACAACGGGACAGAAAGGATCCAAGTACTTCACAAAGGAAGAATACCATGGTATATTATTTAACCTTCAAGCGGGCGCGCGGCGTCGAATCGACCGCGATGCGATCGATTCTCGATACATTTATGATGCCAAATTGCTTACAAATCTAAAGAAAATTAGAATATTATTTTGATTTTATAATTTTGTTTATGTCCTAACATAATGATAATGTGATAAATACAAAAAATATTAAATAATTAGTGTTTTAAATCCCTGAAATATCCTATAGGTCTTTTAGGTTACGCGCGACGTTACAAATGTCCGCGCGCCCGCTTGAAGGTTAAAGAAGGACGATGACATGATAAGAGTGTGCAAAACATTATTTTTAAACACCTTTTCCATTAATAACTTTCTTTGTTGGAGTTGGAAATCAAAGACACATTAAGAAACACAAGTGAAAGTCCCCCTGTACCTGCACAGTCAATTCATCCTCAAACAGCTACTACTGCTGAAAAAGCATTCTTGGACATGTTTTTAGATGACCTGATGAGGATATCTCTTGCCGTAGCTGTGTTCTTGGCTAGCTCACGCATTTTTGCCAGTAATTGTGATGGCTGCTGTTGTCCTAGGTCCATCTCCTTCACCAGTTTATGGAACTGCGCTTCCGCACTCTTCTGGAAAACCTTAAGCAATCTTTTCTTCAAAATCGTGTATCGCTGCTGCTCTGGCGGGTCATCTATCAAATGTGAAACCTGAGTTAGTTCTTCTTTGCCCAATTTTGCCAATACGTAGTCATATTTCACATTCGCACCTTGATGTTGCGGCCCTATTATGGCTTCGAACTGTGCGAACCACATGCGTGGCATATCGGTCCAAAAAGAGGGGAGCCTCGTGTTCAAACTGATTCCAGCCATTTCATGGGTGATCTGCTGCTGCATGGCTGCAGGCACAGGATGCACGGGATTTGCCATGTCTTGATATATTACTCGTTACGTAATCACAGTCACTTTACACACGCGGTACTGTCCTGGTGGCGACACAAATTACATATATGCTACACAAATTATTTTGCCTGACAACCATATCACGTCGGGGTCACCAATTTAGTGATATCTGACTACTCCAAAGGATATAAATGAAAGTCTTCTGATCCGTAAAAGTATACTATAATGTCCATGAATCACATTAACACCTATTAAGTACAAAATGTCAATATTACAACGCGTGTTCCCTAATGCCTCGCTAGCGCACGACTCCTCGCCATCGTGCCATCGCTTACATGATTTTACTGTGTCATCACTTTGGAATAACGCAGCGTTCCTACATACTCATCACTTTGTTCTATTTTGTACCGGTACGAATTAGGAATAATTGTTTCTTTTTTTTTTGTTTAAGATTGACATGGCCAAGCGACAATACAAAACTTGGTCAAGTGACGATATGGAAAAAGCCCTCAGTACTTATAAAGATGGAAGTTTAAAATTTAATGAAACTTGTCGTGTATTTAATATTCCAAAACCGACATTTCGGCGTCATTTAAAAGGATATGCACGAAAAAATTGGACGTCCGAAATATTTGACAAAAGCAATGGAAGATGAGCTAGTTAACCATACGTGATTTACGTCACTTAGCATACCAATTAGCGGAAAAATATGGTTTGCCTCACTAATTTCATTCGGAAACTAAATTGGTTGGATGGAAATGGTACTATAAATTTTTAAAAAGCCATCCTCAAATATCTTTAAGGACTCCAGAACCGACATGCATGGCTCGCTGCAAGGGCTTTAACAAAAAAAACCGTTATGGAGTTTTTTGATAAATACGAAGCTCTTCTTGATGAAGGAAAATTTACGGCCCAGCAAATTTACAACATGGATGAGACTGGCTTGAGTACAATGCATAAGCCTCCAAAAGTTTTAGCTCTTGAGGGCAAACATCAAGTTGGTGCCGTTATTAGTGGTGATCGGGGCTTCAACACAACATGTATCTGCTATATGAATGCTGCTGGAGAATTCTTTCCACCTATGCTAATATTCAAACGCAAAAGAATGACAGACGATCTTAAAAGAGGAGGACCACCAAATACAGTATACACTTGCTCTGAGAGTGGCTGGATAACTTCTGAGTTATTCGTAGATTGGCTAAAGCATTTCTTGAAGTCTGTAAATTCTCATTTTAGACGGGCATTCCACGAATACTAAAAACTTAGATGGCATCAATCTTGCACGAGACCATGGTATTCTAATGCTGTCCTTACCACCTCACACCACACATAAACTTCAACCGTTAGATAGATCGTTTTTCAAGCCACTGAAGCAAAATTTCAATGCTGCTTGTACATCATGGATGAGAAATCACCCAGACTTCGTAGTAATTAAGGAGGCAAACAGAGATTTTGGGGATTTCTTACCATCGAGCTGTCTGTATGGAGACAGCCATACACGGATTTGAATCTTGTGGGTTATGGCCTTGCAATCGATTCAAGATCAGAGATGACGAATATGTTATACTAGAGGAGAATTATGAAGAGCTACTAGATGTAAGGCCAGCAGTTAGCTCCCATTCGACTGTGGCACCCGAATCTGTAACTGAACAACACCAAGTACAGGATCAGCCAGCAGCATTGCCATCAGGTATTGAACCAATGGAAACCGTCAACAGGACGCAAGATGCTCAAGACAATCATACTCCTGCATCTTTTACCTCAGATGAGAGGAGATTTCAAAGTTAGGTTCTCCGTCAGCGTCATCTATTAGGAGTTTAGCTAATACTCTGCAAAATCACGAACCTGAAGAAAATATTATCGTCGCCGCCGCCGCCGAGAATTCGAAATTTAGCGCCGATTGAGACGGGCGGAGGTGGGGGCGCGGGCCGCTGTGAATCCGCGTCCGCGCGGTACGCGCCACCACCAGTCGCCACGGCACGCTCGCTCTAGTTGCCACGCACGCTATTAACTTGGCTTACTTACGTAAATAATTTGTCAAAATGTCGTCCAATTCCAATGTAAACAAAATCAAAATAAGTCAGTTTTCAATATCTGTACTCTTTGATCGGAAAACCAAATCTAGTTTCGCTTGGAAGCACTTCGGTCAACTAATTATGGACGAAGAAAACAAAAGAAGCAAAATTTTTGGTGATCAAGTCTATTGCAAGCAATGTCTAACTGACTGCCAATCTGAAAACAGTGATATATTCTTTGGACAGTAAGTATCTAATCTAAACTAAACTTTTTTGTCTCTAAATATTCAATATTTACTTGGTTGGGTATTTACGGTTGAATCAAACATTATAGATGTAAGTGGCTGACGCAAATTCACATTTTAGATTCGAGATTTAGGTGCGCTGCGCTCATCTGATTGACAACAGATTACATGAATGATGTAACAGTTTTAAGTATTTATATACTTTTACGTATGTAACAATATTTGTATTTTACAGCACGGCTAACCCAAAATTAACCTGCACCTGCATACTATTTTGCTTGTTGTCCTCGCTGTTTATGATTGTTTTGCATTCCGATGTATTTTATTTTATTGAGTAAAAAGTACTAATCTGAATGCTTTTTGTGTTAGTAAAAATGTTTACACATACTTTGTTGCCTGACATAATGCACTGACAACGCACGCAATACGAATCTCGCAAGCAATTTATTTTAAAAAATACGGTTGTGGATGTTGTTAATCTGGTTTTTGGCTACGATTTGACTTTGTACAGGTAGGTACTTCTTTTACAGATGTAAAACTAACTTGAACTTGAAATAGCTACATTTTTATTACAGAGCCAAAATTAAATCATATGGTAAAACCATCAGCACAGGGAACCTTATCAGACACCTAAGAGATTCTCACAGATTAAGGGATGACAATTAAGAGCCAACAAGATTTATAAAGGACTTCTTTTCTCCCAACCCCCGCCCTCGAGCTGGAGCGACAGTTACTTGCAGTTCAGCATTGAATGTGGTCACGAAAAAAGATAAATGGATTCTTGCAAGAGATTTGGCACTTTGGTTCTTATTTATTGTTTTATAGTTTACACGTGCGTTCCGCCTGCACTTAGAGTTTATTAACTAAATATAAATAAATAGAATAATATTTTTACCTGACTGCGCATCACTTTTTTCATTCCTTCCATACTTCCCCTTTCCGGTTAACTTTTTATGCAGTAAATATTCTTGAATTTGCATGCTTTCCCCTTCAGTTTGTTTTTTAACCGACTTCAAAAAAAGGAGGAGGTTATCAATTCGACTGTATTTTTTTTTTTTTTATGTTTGTTACCTCATAATAAGCGACTGGGTGAACCGATTTTCATGATTCTTTTTTTATTTGAAAGCTGGTGCTTCCCGTGTGGTCCCATTGTCACCATTTCAATATCTGATGATGGGATCTTGTAGAAATCGGGGGAACTCTTCAATAAATAACAGCAGATTAACCGCGATTGTTGCTATAGCATATCTAAGCATTGTTTACACCATCACACAACATAATATCACGCCTGTACTCACTACAAAGGTTATAATTTTTTTTTAATATAATTATAATTAATACCAGTAAAACAACCGCGATTGCTGCTATCGCATAATTATGTATGCATTGTTTACGCAATCGCACAACATAACATCACGTCTGTACCCTATAAACGCAGACGCAGCTTCCTGTCACTGATATTTACATAGCAAGTAGTGTTTATATGAATTTGATTGGTAATTATAACTAAAAAGTGAAAAATAAAAAATTTTATATAAAAAAAAACAACCGACTTCCAAAAAAACACTACAAAGTGAAAAATAATTTTAATTTCGGAAGTCGGTGTCAAAAAACCAAAATGCGGAACCAACGACACCGACTTCCAAAATTAAAATTATTTTTCACTTTGTAGTGTTTTTTTGGAAGTCGGTTGTTTTTTTTTTATATAAAATTTTTTATCATCATTTGTTTGCCTTTTATTTCCACTCTTTTGCTGTTTATCTAAATTATGCTTATTCTTGCGACATCTCTTAGTTTCTTCAGTAACTTTTTTTTTTTTTTTGTTTCTATAGAGCACTTGAGCAGGATCATATAATAATTTGTCCAAGTTCCCCTGTGGGCATAGCATGAGGAGTGGTGCCGCTTGATGGGGTTAAGAGAGTCGGAGTGGCAACCTGGCTCGTGAGACTCATCATCCTGGCCTTTTGTAAGCTTTCCACCCAGAGCTCAAGGTTGTTTAGACGCTGTCTATCAGCCGTTAACTGAGTGTTGATGGTAGATATTGTATTGAACATATCCCTCTGTTTGCCATCATTTCTTTTTGTGTTTACTGGATGTCCAAGAGTATGGTCAGTATCATGCTGTTATGATCGCCTATGCCTTGGGATGTGCTTGCCTGAGTATCATGGGTTTCATGATGGGTGGCATCTTCTTCGTCAGTGTGCTCCTCTAAGACAGGTGCAGATGGTTTCCTGGTTTTCCCCCTAGGTTTCTTGGTAGCTGGATGACCCTCTTCGGAGAGTCTCCTCCCTGCTGCCCGTGTCACTATGCCTGGTGAGGGGACAGCGAGACCACACACACCTTGATATATTACGTCGCGCTTAGGGTCTGATGGGAGCTTCAGTAGAGCCTCCGCCAACTGGTCCTCCTCATCCATGCCGTAATCTGCGTCTTCAGTATTCATTTTTGGGTGGTCATTTTCTCTTTCTTCCGTTGCTTCGAATTTTTCGTAATAATCTTAAAAAATGTTTCATTGTCTTGTACAGTACCTATACGTCGGATCCCAAGTTTAAATCATGCCATGAAAGAATTTTAAAGCGTTCTTGTAATCTTTAAAGGCAATTTTCCACCTATCTCCTCTACTTCTGGGCTGGTGGCCCATGAACAGTTGCAAAGGAAATCCCTAGTGAATAAAATATCTAGTAATTTATAAGCACACGTTTTTACTTTGCCCTCCGAAGCTGAGCATAAGAACGACAAATGTCTTTGTAGGTGCAATTTTTTTTTCAGCTCTATCTGCCAGTAATTGGTCCAGTGATATAAGATCTCTGAGTTTCAATGGGTTTCAGTTTTAAACTTCCGGTATCGACAGGGTTTGCATCTTTCAACAAAGTAACGCTTGGACCCTCTTTTATCTCTGCGGTCGAAGTTCAAAGTTTCTGTGCTAATTATCTAAACTATGTTTTCACGATTAGTGGTGTTTTCAGTAGCTGTAACGTTACTATAATCCGTACACGGGTTTTCTTGATTTTCTTGATCGCATCTCTGAAAGCAATATAATTATTATATTACCTATGAAAAAAAATTTGGTTATCCTCGATTTGAACGACTTTTGTCGCGTCGCGTGGAGGCCCTCCTCAAACCAAATCGGCTTAGCAATCAGCTGTTAATATAAATTAAATTTTATTCAGACAGCAAAAACAAGTTTGTTTTACACGTAAATAATTTAGCTTTAACAGTAAAGTTAGTTAATGTCATTTATTCAAAATAGGCTGATAGTTAGCAATTTTTTTATATAAGGTCATTTATTTTTCAAGTACAAAAATTTAAACAGAACGTCTATCTATACGATAGAAATACGGTCCTAGCATTTTTTTTCAAATAATCAAGCTAGTTTTTTTTTTTCAGTTTGTCTAACACATAAATTACAATATTTTTAAAAGCATACTGTATATCGACTCAATTGTTCTGGGTCTGCACCCCCAAAAAACCCACGGTCATTAAACCCGGTATTACGTCATCGGTCGGACTGCACTGACTTGGTGGTCGAATCTCCATACCAAGCTATGCTACTCGAAGCTATCATACATAATTAGTGTAGACTATAAAAAACGATATTAACCTTTGCGCGAATCTATCGTATTTTAATTTTCCATCACACTTTTCCAGGCTTCGGACTGACAAGTTAATACAATTTGTTACTTTTGTTATTATTGAATTAATGTAAAAATGTTAACAACTTACCTAACTTTTTGCATTAACTTGGCGTGTTAAAAATAGTCAAAATTCATTAACAGATTTACACTTATTTACACAATTTACTAGTTATTTACACATATCACATCAATTGTTGGACGTGACGCCCTTGTTGTCGCACACACTGTCTAGCGCGATCGAGACAATGCCTCCGCACTTCAGTAAGCACTTGATGTTCACTGGACATTACGTCAAATGCACTCACAATTCGCGCACGTAATTCTTCCACTGTACGGATTGTATGACCGTCGTTCCCATACACTAGGTCTTTGGCCCTACCCCACACGTGGAAGTCCATCGGCGTCAAGTCATATGAACGTGGCGGCCAGCGGATAACGCTACCACGCCCAATCCATCGCCCTTGGAACGCCTCGTCCAAGTAGGCGCGTACCCGCACACTGAAGTGCGCCAGCGCGCCGTCGTGCTGGTAGTACATGTACCTGCGGCACCACACAGGCGCATCCAACAGCAGCTCTGGTAGGTCTCGCTGGAGGAACTGCAGATACGTGTCCACTGTCCGCAGTCAGTCGGTCTAGAAAAACAGGTCCCAGTAATTGGCCGTTCAACACTCCTGCCCACATATTTACACTGAACCGGTGTTGGAAGTGGTCCGGTAACTTGATTTTGGCGAACTGAAAGAATCTCCCGCGCTCAATGCCGGCCGCGCAAGGCGGGGGCAGCGGGGCGAAGAGGGGGACATGCCGCCGCCGCACGTGTGCAGGCAAGAAACCATTGTTATCTGCTTAGAATACCTACATTAGCCATTAATACACAGGATGTTGAATTTGACTTTTTAAACCAAATGGTTTTTGGTGTTTTTCTTGGAAACTAGCGTATAGAAATGTATTATTTTTTCAAGAAATGTCTATCTTAAGTTAATGAATCTATCCTTAAAATTTTTGTACTTAATATAAGTTGACCTTATACATCATTTACATAAGACATTCCACCATAACGTTACTGGATCAAAATGTGGTACTCGGCGTACAATCTCGGAATTATATTTACGTATAACTCTCGAGCGCCTGCGAAGCAAAGTGATACGGTGTAGCATGAGCGCTGGGAGAGCCCGGTCGTTACTGACGAAATCAGGTTCGCGCGGTCGATAATATAGTTCACTTTGCCTATAATTTACGAAATGAAGTTATTGATTTTTTATATAATAAAATTTAGATTCTATTAAAAGGTTAACTTAACATTAATGTGTAATTTTTAAATTTTCCTAAAAGTGTTTGTTTAGTATGGAAAAAAAATACTTATGTGTCTAAACGTTTTCTCAACAATTACGTCTTTCAGCATTTTTTTCTGCTTTAATTCGTATTGATGTCAATAATGTTTTCAACCCATGTAACACAGTAGACTATATAATGATGTTACAAACATTTTTTAATGTGCACAATCTTTTGTAGTTTTGTTGTACAACGAAGCCAAACCATCACTCGCTCGGTACTTTTGTGGAAAAGGGTGTTGGAATATGGGTGCTTGCCATGATTATATACATTATTTTAAAAAATCATTCAAGCCATGTAAATGAATAATAACTCGTCTCTTACGACAACAAAAAAAAAGTTCTAATTCTTCTTGCCTTTCACACAAGTAGTGATCTAAATTGTTCGAAATGAGTTGATTTCGTACACGGGGCCTTAAATGGTGCTAAGATATTTACGAAAATTGACTTAACACAAGCATAATAATCAAATTGAATTGGATGACCCCGATAACTGTACGGTCATTAATACTCACAAAGGCCTTTTTAAGTATAAACGGTTAGTTTACGGTCTATCTTCGAGCCCAGGCATATTCCAGAGAATTATGTCGAATTTACTTAATGATATTCCAAACGTAGAAGTGTTTCTTGATGATATTATTATTGGTTCACCTAATATTAGCGAGCATTTAGGGGAGGGTAAGGTTAATTCGGTAAAAAAAAGGCATGTTTTCAAGATTTTTTTGGCAATACAGATAGTGTTAGTTTATTCAGTCGATCCATACATGATAATGTAACATTAGAACAATATTCTCCTAAATTTTCATTGCAAAATATCAAAAATTGAGCGAGTGACAGTGAATCTCCGGAGGCGCCTGTTTTGTGTTTGTGGCGGTTGTTTTGCGGTGCCCATCATAACTCGCAACCAAATCATCTGAAACAAAAAAATCAAAATGCATTCGTTAAAGGAGATGTTTGTCGAGGTATTCACGAGAGGATTCTTTTTTTTTTCGATTTTTCGTAGCACTTGGAAGCCAAAAACCAGATTTTCGCTAAAAAAAACGACTAATTTGCTGTTGTAAAATTGATAATTATTGAAAAAAAAAAAAAACTCTCGACAATACCTGGGGAATTATGTGAAGAAACACTGTGCAAAATTTCAAAACGATTGGTCCAGTAGATTTTTAGTTATGGTGGGCACGGACTTCAAAAATGACAAGTCTCAGAAAAACGCTTTAAAGTTTTGCGTACTGAAGTATTCAAGATAAAATTCGACAATTTTTTTATACTCACACAGAGTCGTCGATGCCAGGTCCGTAGAGCAAAAGGCTTCCATCAAGATGATCTAGAGCATCTTTTATAAGAAAGTACTAGCCAAATCCATTAGTCCGCAAAACTTATTGCATCCGGCTAAACCTAAGCCTAACACTCGCATTACGAAAGTGAATCGATAATTGACATCGTATGCACCAGCATTAATTCTTTCACTAGATGGAAGGTAATTCGGCTGTTTACACTTTTCACATGTAACCTTGATTTTGAAACCAAGACCCTCTTTTTTGCATGTTTGGAATGTAATTTTTCCATCACACTTCACACATTTGACCAAAGTAGCAATAGTCGAAAAAACAAGAACAAAATCTATGATTCTGTAATGTTTTTGGGTATCTTCTTCTACTTCTACTGCAGGACTATGCCTAATTTTTTTCGCTGACGCGCTATTAGCTTCCACTTCGTCGCGTCCACGCTTGTGCGGAGGCAGTTTTTTTTTCGGTCGGTATAACCTCTCATTACTTTTCTTACGATCTTCTCTGCTAATTTTTCGGGGCATTTTTCGAGGTACGAACACGAACGAGAACAAAGTCAAACTTTCGAGGTACGAACACGAACGATAACAAAGTAGTCAAACTTTCGAAGTATCAACACGAAGGAAAACAGAGTCAAAATTTTAGCGTCACTGCACAGCACGGCATACGTTTAACTGATGCATAGATCATGCCTCGAATATACTCGACTTTACCTGAACAGGCCCGTTTGGGCCGGGTGAGTCAGCGTCCGGCCGTCGCGCAGCTGTCGCTCAGGTATAAAACCTCAGGCTGGCAACGGACGCTGAAATACTCATAACTTCGTCATTTTTGCCCCGATCGACTTGAAATTTTAACACAATCTTCTTGAGATATTATGCATTCGATTAGAAAAATAAAAAAAAAATCGAAAAAAAAATAATTTAATACCTTACCCCCCCTTTAGTCACATTGGAAAGGGTATTAGAGCGGTTACATAATAAAGGAATGAAATTTAAGGAAAAAAAGTGTTTGTTTATGACTAATCAGGTTAAATACTTAGGATTTATTGTCTCCGACGAGGGAATTAAAGTGGGCCCGGAAAAGGTAGAAGGTATTATACTAAATATACCTCGACCAGACAATATCACCGACTTGAGGGCCTTTTTAGGAACAATAAATTATCATGCTAAATTCGTCAGCAACTTGAGCACTATGCTGTCGCCTTTGTATAGGTTATTAGGGAAGGGAGTGGCTTGGACATGGGACAGAGAGTGTGAGTTAGCCTTTAACCCATTGAGTGCCAACCCCGCTCTGAGGCGGGGTGCGGGGAAGGGCCCAAGAGGCCGGCCCCGCTCTCGGGCGGGCTCGGTATAATGGGAATTCTATGAACCAGTGCTTTGTTCGCATCGGCGTCGGAACATTGTTTATGCGTAGGCATCGCGCATGAAGGTCTAAAAATTACGTGATAAGTTGCGGTTTCGTGTTTACGTGCTTATTTTTTTATAAACATACATTAAAATGGACAGTGAAGCAGGCCCTTCAAGGCCTAAAAGACAACGGAAAAGTATCCTTTATAGTGAAGTAATAAATAGTGACGATGAAAAGGAACTTTTATTTCGAGACGATTCGGATGATGACTTACATTTTCGCTTCGATTCTTCTGATGAAGAGGAGTCATCTTCGTCAGAAGATAAGGAGCACCGACCGGTATCATTTCCGTTTGAGGATATTTCTTTGCGCCCTCAGGAGGACAGAGCTCAGCAAACAATTGAACCGTTAACTAATCAGCCATCAATCTCAGGATCAACATCTACTTGGAGTACCGCTGGTACCCTACAAAAAATACTTTTTAATAAAATAAATGCTTTCTGTGGGCCACCAGCTGGCGCGAGTCCCATTGATTATTTCGATTTCTTTTTCGAGCACGATTTCCTGCAAATGATTTGTAATGAGACAAATGCTCAAGCAAAAAGGATTCTCATGTGAGAGCAAATAAAACAATCATCGAGAATAAAAGCTTGGAAGGAATTGAAAGTAGAGGAACTGAAAGTCTTTTTAGGACTACTATTCCATATGGGGACAATATCTCTCAATCGTCTTCAAGACTACTGGAAGACAGACAGACTTTTTTCTATACCCATATTTCGAGAGCAAATGGGACGGAACAGGTTTTTCTTGATTATGCGTTGTTTGCATTTTACCTCGGAGACGGAGAGCGATGATCCAATTTATAAAATTCGTCCTGTGGTTGATTATTTCAACAAGAAAATGGAAGACTGTTACTACCCTGCTAAACAGTTATCATTAGACGAAAGTATAGTCCTATGGAAAGGTCGTCTCTACTTTCGACAATATATAAAAAATAAGCGTCACAAATATGGAATCAAATTATATATGCTGAGTGAACCTGACGGTCTTATTTTGAAAATTCGATTGTATGTACATCGGCAGCCAAGATGCAACAGTAGGTGGTAAAGATCATGCGAAAAAAGTTGTGTTGAAATTACTAGAAAATAACCTGAATTCTGGACATTCATTATTTACGGACAATTTCTACAATAGTTATGAGTTGACTAAGAAACTTTTAGAAAAAAATACCTATTGCACGGGTACTTTGAGGAAGAACTTGAAAGAAAATCCTATAGAAGTCGTCAATGCCAAATTGAAAAAAAGAGAAAATATTTCAAGATTTCGCGATGGTGTTCATATAGGAAAGTGGAAAGATAAACGCGATGTTTTGTATATTACTTCAGAATATCCTGATCGAATGATATCTGTTGCAAACAGACGCGGACAGACAAAGCAGAAGCCTGAAGCTATTGCTAAATATAATGAATTTATGTCGGGTATCGATCGTCAAGATCAACTCTTCTCTTATTACCCATGTGAGCGAAAGACACTGCGATGGTATCTCAAGATGGCCATCCATACGTTACAAATTTTGCTCATAAATTCATTCAAAATATATAATAAGTTTTCAGGGAGACCAAAGATGAGACTGTATGACTATCGCTTGGCAATAATACAAAAATTGCTGCCCGAAAAAACACCGAAACCTGTTACAGTGCCAAAGAGGCTTCGAGAAAATCCCCATGTAATTAGTAGAATTACTGAAAAACTGCCGAATGGAAGAATAAGAAGAAAACAATTTCGCCAATGCAACAAAAACAAGAAACGCACTGACACGACATGGCACTGTCTAGCTTGCGATAATCAGCCCGGTTTGTGTGTGGAATGTGTTTATCATAATTATATTTTATAATTTCATATAATAAGTGTTCATTCAGTGCCAAAGATGATTTTGCATGCCAAAGTATAACGAATAAAGAAATAATAATACTTATGAAAAACAAAATCTTCAAAATAATCTAGCCCGCTCTAAGGCGGGGTAGGTACCGGAAATGAAAATTCCAACCTAGGTGCCTCCCCCGCCCCAGGGCGGGCTATTATTTTTTTTTTAATTTCCCATTTTCTTTAGATATAATATCTTAAAATACCATCATTTATTATATACAGACAATAGGAATAAAAAAATAAATAAAAAAGAAATCGGCTTCTAGGGTGAACTACCCCTTTACAGAGTGGCACTCAATGGGTTAAGAAAATTAAAAAGGTTTTAATTAGTGGGGACGTCCTGGCCCATTATGAACCAAACAAACCTCTGTTTTTAACTTGTGATGCGAGCGCGAGAGGCATAGGCGGCGTGCTGAGCCAGATGTGCGAGCAGTACATATCGACGCAAGAAATCAAAAAGGTCGTAATTGACACATTTTGCCAAAATGCTATTTTTACACTTTTTAAATCAGCAAATTTTTCTGCGTCGAAAGGTGTAACTCCCATAGCTCTACGATGAATATTAACGATTTTAGGATTTTCACAAGTAACGTTGAGTGACATATTTTGTGACTACAAAGCGCTGTAACTAACAAAAAATCCGGTGTTTTTTAAATACGTCAAATGTAGCATACAGTAGCAATCATTACATGTTGGGTTACGTCGCTTTTGCAAAACATCCTTATTATAGTTAATGCGGGTTACGACGTTCTTGCTGCTCGTGATTTTATCATACATGATAGTTAAAGCATTTAAAGGTTTTAATCTAACTTGAAAGTGTCAATTACTACGTTTTATTGGTCAAATAATACCCAAGAATATAGGATTACAACTTTTTAAAACGATGCTATGAAGGAAAGTCAATTAATTTACAACGTTTTAAAAGTACCTTTGTGAACGAGCCGACGCGGACGTATCGATACCGCCTTTGAGTGGTGCCGACGCCGCTAGTCGCCAGTGTTTACGCTTCGTTCAGTCTACGCGCGTACGCTGAAGTGGGCGCATATGTAACGTTGTGTGCTTGGTTGGTGACTTATTTATGAGGTAAGTTCATAGTTTTTCGTATTTCATACTTTTATTGTTGTGGTAGACTTACAAAATAATAATATTTTTTTTTGAAATTTTAAGTTGTAGGTACATAATTTTATTGTCATGATGTTTTAAATAAAGAATCTTAAATAACATAATAATTTACTTATAAGTAGGTGATTGACGTGACATGTAAATTTTTGAAAGAAGTAGTGTAGTTTGTAAGAGTATGGTGTAATATTTTGTGTTTTTGTTGAGAAACTTAAATAGGTACATAAAATACATGTTGTCTTCCAATAAGCGTAGGGGAAGAAAGGTTCTCGTATGGCGACCACGGACCAGAAGACGTAGTGTTCGGCCTCCCCCAGGGGTAGACAGATGACCTGGTCAAAGTCGCTGGGTGGAAAGGAAGGAAGCGAAGGACCGTTCACCTTGGATGTCATTAGGGGAGACCTATATCCAGCAGTAGACGTTTTTCGATTGGAATAATGATGATGATGTTGTCTTTTGTATTTTCATTTTTTTTAAAGCCTTGTTTATTTTATTATAGATGGCGGGAAATCGTAGAGAATGGAAAGATAAGTTGCGAGAAGAATGTATTGAAAAGCGAAACAAGAAACCAAAGATCGTAATTCTTGAAGATATTGTAATACAGCCAAAAAGAAATGACCAATATGAAGCGAAAAGTTCAGGCAAGTGTAATGTCAATAAGAAAGATAATAATAATATTCAATTCGCTCCAGTTTCACCCAAACCTCATGTTGAAGTAGATATTATTACTAAAACACCTCACCAGCTAGCAAAAGTTGAACATTTAACACCTACTTTCCGGAAACCGAAAAGCTACATTGAAGCAACAAATGAGGTTATGAAAAATATGTCATCTGTTTCAAATGAAAACAGTCTCAATGTTGCTCAAACCTGTGACCACAATATTTTTTCGTCTGATGTCAGTGTCTCCTTAAATTCGAGTTTATTAGTTGAGTCAGACCCTTTCCTAACTTTCGATGGTACTACTTCTATTACAAAAAATAATGAACACTCTCTGACAATCCCACAAAAGAAACATGAACAGTGTGAAGAACGTTCGATAAGTTCCGATAAGGTTAATTGTGGGTCTTTTGAAGTAAATGTGGTAATTGAAACTCACTATGATCATAGTTCTGATGAGGAAAAGAATAAAAGGAAATGCTCTACTGAAAATGCTGTTACTGATTCAACTTTACTTACACAGCAGTTTGATTTGAACAAGATAAGCTGCACCGAGAATCTTATATCTGATTCGGCTTTACTGGCATTGGAAAAATGCGATTCAGCTTTACTTACAGTGAAACAGCCTGATTTAACGGTACTTGAAAACAAACAACTTGATATAACCTTATGTGACGAAATAATCAGTCACGAAACTAAAAAGTATGACACAGGCTGTACACAAGCACCATTGGATATTAAACCAATAAAAGAGAAAAAAGTGAGAAAATCAAAAAGGAAATTACATTTTAACGTATCGTACATGGCAAAAATAACTCATATTTTCAGATGTCACATGATAAGGTTCTTGTCTTTTTGTTGATTTTGATGAAGATTATTTAATTTAAAAATAATTATTATTTTGACCATTTTATTTATGTTGTTTAGAAGGTTTTGTTTTCTACTGTTTTACTAACGATGTTCATAGTGTTTGGAAGACTGATTAATTTTAACTTTGTTAAAACCATTTAATGGTGTACTATGTGAATTAATATTATGTTGATTTTTATTATTTTACTAAGCATTGTGTTTTATTTTAGAGTTCATTTAATTTTCTTAGCTTACTACATACTTACAATTGGATAGAGCCAACTAATTACCGCTTAGTTTATGTGGCTGAAACACTCCTATTCCAATAAACTTTTTAAAATTCTGCAATTTTGTTTTCATTTGTAATTAAAGCACTGTCTTTCGCTTATAATTATTTATTATCTCACAATTACATCGCAATCGATGTATAAGAATAAAATAAATAAATCAATTACGACAATATCTATGATGATAAAATAGTTTCAAACTTATTTACCAGCATTTTACAGGTTCGGTAGGAAGAAGTGAAATCAGTTACAACGTTTTTACATTCTTGAGAAAAGATAGTTTTAGAACTAGTCATACATTTTGACCCGTAGTTACAACATTCTTACTGCCTCTAAAAAATACATCAAATGATGTAACTGACATAAAGTGTCTTATAAAACAACTTTGGATAGAATTGATGCACATTCATAGATTCTTTCATTTACTTTCGATTTACTGTCCAAATATCACTTTCCTAGGACCTATAAATCCCGAGATATGATTTTTTTTTGAAAATCATAAAAGTTTTTTGGCTCTGGTGAACAAATTCATTTTTGTTAGCTACTACCTTTCCGTTTTCTTGCGTCGATATGATATTGAATATGTTCGATCAAAACAGAATGGGGCGGATGGTTTGTCGCGATTGCCGGCTATTCCGGCGAGTAAACAAACAAATAAAATTCCGGAACAGTCACATTTACATTTCGCGCAGAATGCGATGTAATAGACTATAACGAAATTAAAAAACAGACGAGCCGAGACCAGTTATTAGGCCGAGTTTTAAGTTATCTCCGCGACGAATGGCCGTCTGATAACGAAATAAAATCACTCCAACCTTATTTTAATCGCCGAATAGAACTTTATGAGGAAAAGATGGGGACCACTGATTATAAAGCAATAGATGCTTTAGGTAGGGAATCTCATAAACATGTTGATCAGCTAAAGTAACGGATACGGAGTTCATTAATCTGTCCTTCTAGCCCGATCAGAGAGAAGTTAGATATGGGGGAGGTAGCTAGGGACCAGGAAGCACCCAGCCCGGGCGGTCCTAGCGACGATGACAGCCGCAGCAAACATGCATCAGGATGACGGGCAAGAGCATGTTGAGCGTTGTGTCGAACAGAGCAAAACACAGACTCCTTTGCCTTCTCCTGAGCCGACCCAGTCTCGTCCCATACGGCAATGTAGAATTAAAAAACCAGCTAGTTATAAGGTTTAATAAAACATAAGTGTTAGTAAGTAAGTTCTTGTTTGTAAAATTGATATGTTTAGATTAAGGGTGGAGGTGTGATGTACGAGTACTTAATATGTTAGTGTGTGTGCGTATGCGCGGAGAGCGTGCCGGCCGAGTCATTTCAAGGTCAGTCCTCAATAAACCGTGGTACTAGCTACACGTTGTTTTTATTCAAACACCTCACAAGGATTTGTATCTATGATTTATTTAAAAAAAAAAAAACTTAACCCCATAGTTTTTCGAGAAATATTTTTTATTTTTTTATGTACACATTAAGCCGCACATAAGAAGTTTTTTTTGGCCATCTCCTTTAGAAGCAAAGCCATACAAACAGAAATGATATTAGTAAGCCAGATGACATCACCCTTCAAACCTAATATTCATTCTGTTTCTACATCTCCATTTAAAGTTAATAGTTGTGTTTCGACTAAACCATGTTCATCTGGCCTAAAGAAAGCTTCAAGGAAAATGTTTACAATAGAAGATCAATCTGATAGTGATATTTCTTATACACCTTTTGTAACTTACCGAGAATCATCACCATCAACAAAATCTCTTCAAATGAAATCAACTTTAGACTGCAGCGAGTTCATTGAGGATGATAAAAAACAAGAAGAATCAAAAATTTTGGAATCTACATTGATTAAAATCACAAAGAATCCACGGCCTTTTTTTTTTTTTTTTTTTCTCTACTGAGCGACAGTGCATGGGAAGCCGTCACCTACTTCTGCGAAGCAGTAATGCTTGCGAAGGAGGAGGCGGAACGCGTGAGGGAGAGGCAATCTTTGCGCCCTCACGCCCCTAGTCGCCACAGGAGACGCCCTGGGCGTCGGGAGTCGAGAGCCGACTCCCAGCCACCGTAGGCGCGGGCTTGCGGGCGGCGAGCAATGGGCAGTTCGCCGTCCGGTAAGGACCAGGCCCGGGTCGACGGCGCGTTGTGTTCCACGCGAGCCTCAAAGAGATGTCAGCAGTAACTGACGGGTCCGCTAGGGCCGATGCCTGCCAGGGTCGCGGATTGTTCGAAAGAGTTACCGTGGCCCTTGGCACAGGCAACTGAAGGAACACGGGTGGGTTTTAGTCAGTAAAAGTCTGACACACCCTCCCGCTCCGCCCAGAGCGGGAGAAGTTATTTGATAATTTCCCACCCAAAAAAAAAAAAAAATCCACGGCCTTACATTGGTGTTCCTAAAAGCTGTTATTTCTTAATAGATTTAATTGAAGAACTAACAAATATTACAGCTAACCATAAATTAATGTGTATTAAACGGTGATGATTTTTCTATGATCAAAAAATCAAAAGATTCCATATCAGTCAACCGATTATCTTCGACTCTGTAAGAAGTATCATCTGCTGCCACTGGTACATCGACGTAAAATTGCAGACTGTTTATTCCTGTTGAAAATCCTCAATAACAATATTGATAACCCTGAGTTATTGTCAAAATTTTATTTTACTGTGCCAAGTAAAGCACTTCGTTTTAATCCACCCATACGTGTACCTCATACATCTTCGAATTATAGGCAGAACAGTTACATTGTGCGCGCAAGCAGTAGTTTCAATGACATATGCAAGGAATATGATTTTGATCCATTCACAATTAGTGTGAATTCGGCCAGAAGGTGTTTAAGCCTCAATTTTTTTAAGTAGCGGTAGGTTATATTATTTGATTTTGTTATTTTATTGTTTTCTCTATTATTATATTATTTGATTTTGTTATTTTATTGTTTTCTCTATTATTTTAGGCATATATTTGCAAACTATGTATTTATATTGCTACTTATTTTAGTTTAGGTGATGGGTTTTTTGTTTGCGTGCTCACACCATAAATTATTATTGTAATTCTATACGTGAGGATTTGTAATTGGCTTTCGGGTGATGATGACTTCCTTTTGTGTCTGTTTTTAATAGCTGTAAGTCCTCCATGTACTAAAATAAATAAATAAATAAAACACATGCTAGCAAAATATTTTTAGTAAATATACCTATAATAGCCAGTGTCATGAGACCTTTCATTGTAAAATTAGATAAAGTACAAAAACTAATTTGCCCATGGCTTTTAGACACAAATACCACCATGTAAGTTGTATCATAGACTGCTTAGAAATTGAGGTTCAAAAACCGTCAAAGGCTGTCAATCAAGCTCTGTCATGGTCAGAGTACGAAAAGGCTAACACCATCAAGTATCTTGTGTCTTGTACACCAAATGGTTTAGTTAATTATATTTCACCAGGCTATGGAGGGAGGATAACTGATACATGTTTGGTTGAATCTTCTGATTTCTTAAAGTTTTTGCAACCAGGTATGTGTGTGATGGCAGATAGAAGTTTCAAACATGTGGAACAGTATCTACGTAAGGAGAGGGTGCAACTTGTTCTACCTCCGAGTGTTGTCACTGGGGCCAAATTATCAAAAAGTGAAGCAAAGGCCACAAAACAGATCGCTAGCTTAAGAATACATATTGAGAGGGTGATTCGACGATTAAGACAATTTAGTATGCTAAATCCACATGCATGTCTTAACCAAAATTTAGTCAAAATACTGGATGATGTTACGTTAAGAAGGAACACGTTAAAAAAATTACAGTAGAACGTAAAAATAATCGTACTCAAACATTAATATACCAACTTCCTGATGATACTAATTAAAGTAAAACCATGTTTTTAAATACTTTGTCTATTACGCAGCAAGTAGTTTATACAGCTATTGAAAAATTAGGGGGTAGTAATAAAATGAAAGATAATAGAGGAAATCATAAAAATAGGCCAAGGAAGATGTCAGAAGAGACTGAGAAAAGCATAGCCGACCATATAAACCTCTTCGAAAGAGTTGAAGCACACTACGTTCGGAAAGATAGCCAGAAAGAATACCTTTGTGAAACATTAAATATATCAAAAATGCATCGACTGTACTTAGAATGGATGGACACAAACACGCAGTATAATATAACATGCAAAGCAACTAAACGCCAGTACGAAATAATATTTAACACCAAATTTAATATTTCCTTCCATAAACCAAAAAAAAGTTTATGTGAATTATGTTCGATTTACAAAACATCTGATAGTACAAGAAAAGAACAGTCAAAAGCTGACTATGAAAAGCATTTGAGAGAAAAGGAATTGGTAAGGCAGTTAAAGGAACAAGAAAAAGAAAAATTTGATACAAAGGACAGTGTTGTAGCATGTTTTGATCTAGAAAAAGTATTAAGTATCCCTCAAAGGGAAGTAGGAATATTTCATTATAAACGTAAGTATCCTGTCTATAACTTTACTGTTTATAATATTTTAGAGAAAAAAGGATACTGTTACGTTTGGCATTGTCAGATTGCGAAGAGGGGAGCCATAGAAATAGCGAGTTGCCTGTGGTTATAGCAATAGTATGAACACTACTTATGTATTTTCTGACAAATTTGGTCAAGGTTTTGGTAGTATATTTAATCAGTGTTCGCCACAATATGTAATTAATCGTTGTTTACCCGGTGCCAGTATTAGCCAATTAATTAGTAATATTAGATTGACAAAAATAAATCCCAATTCAACTGTTATATTATTATATGGGGATAGTTTAACTGTACGAAAAAAGGACATAATTGAATCTGTCCAGTTGATGTTACATCTCAATGAGTCCAATAATTGTAAATTTATTTTTTGTGCCTTGCCGTATTCTCATTATTTGTCTGATGAGCAAAATAGGCACATTTATAATTTAAATATGTTAATTTATAATAGGACATGTCATCACAGTGATGCTATTTTATATTTTGATTGTAATCAATTCATTACTGATTACAAACTGACAAATTATACTATGTATTTGCCACCTAGTTGTAGGAGACAAATTGCTAATCTTTTAGCATACAACATACACAGTGACACCGGTACCTGTAGGGTACCTTCGATTACTGTTAGTAGTGGTACTAACACTACTTTTGATACACCTTGTAGTTTAAACTATTAGGTGCGACAACGGGTCAGCCACATATGTTGAATGTTGTACATCAAAATATGCAGGGTCTGTCCGGCAAAGAGCTAGAGTTAAGTTTATTTATGGAGAACTATGATGTTCAGGTGTTATGTTTGACTGAACACTGGTTGAAAGAACATGAAGTAGTGTTTATCAATGATGATAACTTTACCGTACAGAGTGCATTTGTGAGAAAAAGTGCTATTCGCGGTGGCTCTTTAGTTCTTGTTTCAAACAAGTTGAAATGTAAGCAACGTTTAGATTTAGTTAATCTTTCAATCGAGCGCACTATAGAGTTGTCTTGTGTTGAACTTGAGCGATACATTATAATTTGCGTTTATCGACCCCCCTCTGGGGATTTTATTAGTTTTGAATCGGTAATGGAGGATTCTCTCAATAGGTTGAAATCAAGTAACAAAAGTATTATTTTATGCGGAGATTTCAATATTAATATTTTAGATGTTACTCCATTAAGTATTAGACTCCTCAATTTGTTTAAGTCTTATAATTTAATTAACTTGTTTTTTGAACCTACTAGAATCACGGCATCTTCGTCAACCTGTCTTGATAATATATTTAGTGTTTTTGATGCCAAAAACAAATTAGTCTTAACTGACTTAACGTCCGACCACTGTGGTTTATTAGCTAGCTTCCCCATGCCATTACATAAACAGTCGCGTAAAATTGAATGCAGGCCTTATACAGCTGCCCGTTGCAAAATGTTTAAAAATAATATAGCTCATAGAATTACACCATCTATAGTAGAACACGAGAATCCTAATGAAATTTATGGTGCCCTTTTTGATGTTGTGCAAAAAGAGTACCAATCTACTTTCAAGACCAAAACTATTAATATTAATGGATCCTCCGTTGGCTTTAACCAATGGGCTACTCCGGGTATTTATAAAAGTAGAGCGAGACTATACGAGTTATATGGTTTGAAAAAATACAGGTTTGACACTCCTTTCCTAGAGTATGTCAAAAATTATTCAAAATTATTTAAAAAGATTAGTGCTTTTGCTAAATCGAAATTTTTAAGCGATGCTATTAAAAATTCTAATAATAAAGTAAAAACGACTTGGAAAATTATTAACAATGAAACTGGTAAATCGGTTAAACAAGAAAAACTACTTGAGATTATGGTAGATAATAAATTAGTTAATAAAGCCGCTGACGTAGCTGAAGCTTTTAATGAGTTTTTTGCCAACATACCTATAACTACGACTCGCTCCTTAAATTCGTCCCCGTCTAAAGCTGAAACCCTTTTGCATAGTAGTGTACCTAAATGTATTCGTTTATTTAGTTTCGAACATGTAACCCCACATGATGTAGTTAATGTTTTTAACCTACTAAAGTCTAAAAACACCGGTGACTACTGGGGCATCTCCATTAAACTTTTAAGTAATATAATAGACATCGTAGCCCCCTATCTAGCTGTTACTTTTAATAAATGTGTTGATTTAGGAATTTTTCCTGACCTCATGAAGAGTAGTAAAGTCATACCTTTGTTTAAATCAGGTAATAAAAACGACGTTGGTAATTTTAGACCTATTTCCATCTTACCTGCATTTAGCAAAATATTTGAAAAATTAATACTCAAGCAGTTGCTAAGACATTTTAATTTAAATAGCCTCCTTCATAATGAACAGTATGGCTTTACAAAAGGTCGTTCGACTACAGATGCGGGTGTTGCTTTGCTGAAACACATATTTAACGCATGGGAGAGCTCGCAAAATGCTATCGGAGTTTTCTGTGATCTTTCCAAAGCCTTTGATTGCGTGCACCATGACACGCTTTTGCGTAAACTAAGTCATTACGGTGTCCAAAACGAAGCTCTCAACGTAATAAATTGTTATTTACATAATAGGTTCCAATGTGTAGATGTTAATGGTGTGAAATCTTCCGCGCTACCAGTTCAGTTAGGTGTACCGCAAGGCTCAATACTGGGTCCATTCTTGTTCTTAGTGTATATTAATGATTTACCATTCCATTTAAAGGGAATCTGTGACGTTGTACTGTTTGCTGATGATACATCTCTTATTTTTAAAGTAGATAGGAATAGACAAGATTTTGACGACGTAAACAGTGCACTCTCAATAGTTACGGATTGGTTTACGTCAAATAACCTAGTTCTCAATGCCAAGAAAACGAAATGTGTAAAGTTCGCCTTACCGAATGTTAGAAATCTAGGACCCAACATCGTCTTAGATAAAGAGGCGCTTGAAACTGTGAGTTCGGCAGTTTTTCTGGGAATAACAGTAGATGCCAAACTTCAGTGGGGACCACATATATCGAGCCTAGCAGGAAGGCTCAGTTCGGCTGCCTACGCCGTCAGGAAAGTAAGACAGTACACTGACGTTGATACAGCTCGTTTAGTATATTTTAGTTATTTTCACAGCGTTATGTCCTACGGTATTCTGCTGTGGGGCAAAGCAGCTGATATACAAAATATATTTGTCCTTCAAAAACGAGCTGTTCGAGCAATTTACCAGCTAGGTGCTAGAGTTTCTCTAAGAGATTTTTTTAAAGATATTGGTATTCTCACGGTTGCATCACAATTCATCTTTGCCAACATCTTATATATTAGGCAAAATATACACTTTTATACTAAAAACAGTGATATTCACAATGTTAACACCAGAAATAAGGACAAACTACGTGCTCCCTTTCACCGGCTTCATAAGGTTCATAACTCATTTGTTGGTCTTGGTATAGCCTTTTATAACAAGCTACCCTCTTCTTTGCTAGATTTGCCTTTTAATGCATTTAAAGCTCAAGTAAAATCTAACCTTTGTTCAAAGGCATACTATTCTATCAACGACTACTTAAACGATAAGAATAGTTGGTCGCCCTGATTAACTCAAGACAATGTTTATGTTCTTTCTCCAGAATTAATTTACAAAGAATTACTGATAGGTTATATGAGCTCATTATACAATTGTTTTTTTATTGGGCTGTATAAGTCAAATCAGTTTAATTTAATTTTAATTTTATTATTGACATAATCAACCCATTGCAATGTTTTCTAATGAGTTGATTGCAATATGTGGTTAGCTAGTGACCTCGACAATTGATCATATTATTCTTACCTGAGCAACCGGCAGCAAGTTCGTCATGCTCCCTTAGATGTCACTGCTTGCGGTAGCGTCGGGGGTCGGGTTGTCTCCTTCCCTCAAATATGGCGAGGGGGGTAATGGCTGACCTTTGCGTTATGCTCGTGAACGGGTGCTGCTTGTGGTGACTGGTCGTCTTGCTGACCATGGTTTTATCATTGTTATCATTATTAATAACTTGTTTATTTAGTTTCCTTATGGTCCTAGTTTATCATTTATGACTTCAAGCGACAGCTATGTAAACTGAACCCAGCATTGCATAAATATGTTAGCGGTCACGCCCTTTATACCTGGAGGCTTTTATTTAATTTCCATTTATTAATTTTTGCTTGAGTACGTATAGTTTTTTATTGTATTTCTTGGTATATTGGCGTTGCTAGCTGACATATGGCAAATAATTTAATTTAGCGTTCTGTGTCTTGTAATGTTAATTGCTTTGCATACCTTGTATTGTATTCAGTCAAGTATATTTTCTAACTGAACAGACAGCTGTGCTGCTGGGGAGTTTGTTGCGCCACTTCTTCTTCCCAGCGAAAGCACTAGGAAGTGGTGAAGGGCGGGCGTTTTGGGGGACTGTCTTTTGTAATTTTGACGTTCGAAAAGTGCTGATTCTCAGCCTAGTTTGAATAAATGACTTTTGATTTTGATTTTGATTTTGATTTTGTTATTTATCCAAGCTTACGTTGAGTTAGGAATTAAAAATATATCTTTTTACTCCGATTCATGCACTGGGCAAAATCGTAACTGATTTGTGTTTGCCATGTTCTCTTTAGCATCGAAGAAATTTAACATCAAAATAACTCATCGATTTTTAGAGAAGGGCCATAGCCAATCGGAGGGTGACTCTATGCATGCTGCTATCGAGCGTTCAAAGAAAAGACATACTATACAACGTGTAACGTTAAATGCGCAAAACCTCTTAAGGGGTCATTGTACTCATCATTATGAACAACTTTTACTATGGGACCAAACCTGAAATCGCGAAAAAAAAATCAGCTATTCCCTACATTTATGTTCGCATAACTCGTCAAAATGTAGGGAACAGCTGATTTTTTTTTCGCGATTTCCGGTTTGGTCCCATAGTAAAAGTTGTTCATAATGATGAGTACAATGACCCCTTAAGAGGTTTTGCGCATTTAACGTTACACGTTGTATACACTCCCGATCAAATGTATTACTTGATAGAGAATGCTAAAGTGATTTTATGACACAAAATGATTTTATGGATTTCAAAGAGATTAACTCTTTGAAATCCATAAAAGGGGAAGAATTGGTTAAAGGACACAAACGGCGATAAAATTTACTGGAGCAAAATAAAAGAAGTAAACTTCTCTCATGATCATCCTCATACAATTTACTTCAGGTATAGTTTGGAAGACGAATTACGAGAGATGCAAATCATGATAAGGACTAACTCAAGAAGGCGGCGCGGCGTGGAGAACCTACAGAAGATGCTGAAAGCTTAAAACTAGCGTACACTGGACTGTTACCTATACTACTTCCGTTATTTAAGGATTTGATGAGTCTGTGTGATTCAGGAGCAATACCAAACCATTATCAAAGTTTTTATAAAAATCTACTGCCATTGGAAAACTCCATCTCGGTCTCCAATGACAGTGAGGAGGAGGATTAGTGTTTCTAATATTGCAATTCGTTATTTTTTTTTTAATCAAGAAGACTTCGACATCGAGTACTTCGTGTTCACGTTGATAAATACATAATTATATTTTTCTATTCTATATAATATCTGTATTTTATTTCATTAATGTAATACATCTTTGTTTATGCATGGTATAATAATATAAATAATTTTGCAGAACAATGTACTTAAACAAGCGTGTAAATAGTTATAGCTGGGTTCAAAAATAAACTCGATTTACGGAGAATAATAATGTAACAATACAGTACGTTTTATTCGTTGTGTATTATTACACGAATAAACGTGTAATAATAAATCACTGTGACCTAGTCGTGCAAATTTCACAAGAGTAAAAACATTAAATAGTTTTTCATAAATTTCATGAAACTCGTGGATGTTTTAAAAAAGTAAATATACAAGTCTATAGTTTATTTTTTTTACCTATAATTCGATTGTATGTACATTATTTATACCTATTTAAAATGAGCGTTATTGAATTTTAAACGATTTTTTGCTGAAAAGTTGTCGCTTTTCTCTTACACGTTTATTCGGTGGGGCCATCGTTATTTGTTTTAGCTTTGTTCACTAAAGTTGCAATTGAATCTTAATACTTAAGCCAATTACATGTTTTCCTAGTGACTGGTACACACTAACAAGTTTAAAAAACTATTGAACAGATTTTGATGAAATTTGTTTTTTTTTTTTGCACTGTTCCCTAAGTTAAACTACCAACTAAAAGAATTTCTGCAATCCGACTTAATTTTTAGATGTACGTGGAGAAGCGTGCATACATAGAAATTTGGCACACATGTTAAGACGCTGGTATAGACTAACATATACGACATACGTATATGCAAAAACTATGCAATTCTAGTAATATTAGATAGGGCAGAATTGACAACCTCCTTTTTTTGAAGTCTGTTAATTATAATTTGTTTAATTAATACATCAAAATGACTATTTAAAGTTCCAAACATCATTGTTTTCAAAAAAATTAACGCGTAGTTCTGGAAACAAAGTATTTGATTTTGGTAGCATCTCTTTAATAACTTTTGCTATAAGAACTGCCGGAAAACTTTTTTCCACCGGCGGCTTCTCATTGCTTTTTTTGCAGGCTTGTCGAAAAAGTGATTCCACTGACAAGCATATGTAAACAACGCTCTGTGATGGAATAGTTAGTCTACCTCTATTTTTCTGAATAATTAATGCGATACCGTTTCATCGAACAGATATAGCATCGGACGGTATTGATTCACAAGCGCTCAAACAATCAATACATGTAATTTTGTTCCTGATGGATCTAATCAGAAAACCTGCTATGTACCCCACACATTGCTTCGATGTTTCGTTTACATTGTTTGGTACAGCAGCCCAACCAAAATGTAAAAACTTGTAGTTTATCATAAACAGATGGTTGTATATTTTCAGCTGATTCGAAATATTTTAATTCGAGTCTACTATACTCAGCTTGTTCATACACACTTATGTCGTACAATGCATTCAAGGAATAGCGAGGTCGTGAACCAACTGAAGCACAAGTTAATATTGAAATATCATTTGCTTTGACATTGCAATCATAATTTTTAATTTCATGATGAATCATGAGTTGTTTATATGCACTGACAAACTGTGCTGCAGTCGGATTCGGACACCACCCACCCCTACTCCTAATGGCACAAAAAATTATTCCAAGTGATCTTGGCTCATTTTATAGATTAAATAATATTTTAATTGTCCATTTGATTTTACATACTTTTCGTAAATATCTATAACCGAAAGCACAGCGTTATAAAAGCCTAGGAAACCCGCTTTACATCTTGAATGTGCTATTGGTTGACCATGCAGTTTAATTTCGCTTATATAATTAATTTGCTTCATAATATTTTTCCTCCACCTGTTTTCATTAGAAGTCCTAAGAGGGCTTTTAAAACCTTTACCTAAAGGATTTCTGACATTAAGAAAATCGAAAATCCGATCGATACTTCGAAAAAATTTTACCTTAGGACTTGAACCTTTGCAATCGGGGAGGTTTAATTCTTGATCACAAAATTCAATGGCATCTGCCACACTACTGCTTAATGTTTGCGCAGCTATGAACACTTTCATTATATTTTTTCTGTATTCTATATTGCGTCTCCTCAGACTATTACCTAGCCTTAATCCTTCCCTTTCTTGTAAATCAGCAAAATTTTCAATATATTTCCAATCAATTTCATCACCGTTACCATCTGTTATTACTTTTATATCACCTAAACAGTTACGAATATTTTTTAACATGTGACACGGGTCAAATATAATAAAGTGTCAGGCCATTGTAATTGGAAGCTCACACATGATGGCTAGAGTGACGCTTAGCTCTCTTCCTCCCCTTATTTTCAATGGTACCGTCATACCCATCACCCCTACTGGAAAGATCTCGGTTTGCATCTTGACTCGACACTTAGCTGGCAACGCCACGTCGCTAGTGTTTGTCAAAGGGTCAATGGTACTCTGCGATCCCTGTATCGTCTGAGAAACTTTTTGCCCGCTAAAACGTAAACGATGCTTGTGCAGACTTTGATTT
Organism: Eremobia ochroleuca; assembly: GCA_949629135.1. Taxonomy (NCBI): domain Eukaryota; kingdom Metazoa; phylum Arthropoda; class Insecta; order Lepidoptera; family Noctuidae; genus Eremobia; species Eremobia ochroleuca. The sequence goes on along the minus strand of OX451385.1, from coordinate 20,802,971 downwards.
TCCCTATAATCGACTATGGTGACGTGTGCTACTTTGACTTGAATGCGGTTTTGTTGGATAAGCTTGACAGATTGCTCAACAATGGTATCCGGTTCATATTCAATCTTAGGAAATATGACCATGTGTCGAGTTATAGGTCTGAGCTCAAATGGATGTCCATTCGCCAAAGAAGAAATTTGCGCGCTCTGACCACCCTTTTTTTCCCTTCTCAACTCTCCCACCCCTCCTTCTTATCTCGTGTCTCACTTCCAATATCTATGTTCTTCTCATGCTAAGAATCTGCGTTCTTCTAACAACCTTCTCCTACTTTGTCCTTCTCATACTTCTGATTTTGTTCATTCTTCCTTTCATATTCAGTCCATTCTTCTTTGGAATGCGCTTCCTCTTGATATCAGGACGGCCACTAGTCGGTATGCATTTAAGCGGAAATTGCAGAGTTATTTTCAAAATAAATAGCGTAGAGTCATCTCAACACTTCTTTGAATTTGTATATATTTATATATTACAGATAAATATATACACACAAATGTTTATATATTTTAAATATATGTCGTCGCAAGCGATATCAAGACGACAAAATAATCAAAATACTACTTCCGGTTGATTTCATAATATTGGTCAAACCGGAACTTAATTGTCATTGGTTGATCGGTTAGTACAGTGAACGCCGTGAGGTGGCGCTATAACTTCGCGCCATTTTCTACACGTGTACAGAGCCGATTGGAGAGCGGCCGGCAGACGACTTGCGGAGCGCACGCCGGACGGTTGAGAGCATACCATCGGAACTGTCATGTTCACCGTACAAACCTTTGTTTCTTACTACTCATAAAGTGATTGTAAAGTACCGAATAAACGTGACTGTGAATTGTGCTTCAAACTACGTTTTACTGGTTTGCCCGAGTAGTCGAGTACCCACCTTCCTCATGGAACCCGTACCAAGAAACTATGATGATGGCCCTATTATCGCTACGCCCACGCTCGCGCCGACATATATATTATAGTAAATAGTATGTATGTGTTTATAACCTATTTATGTATTTGTCTAGTGTTTTTTTTTTTATCATCGTCGTGTCAACCAAAGCACCTGCCATCTAATCTCTTCACCACCCTTGGTTGACTGGTAGAGAATGCCTAAGGCATTAAGTCCGCCTTTGTACCTTTTGTGCGAAAAGTTTAAATAAATAAATAAATAAAAAAATATCACATGCACTTTAAGAGTTTCATTCACTGGATGTAAAAAATAAGGTTTACTATCCTCATTCATTTTTAATTCGGCACCTAATTGCGAGACTGGCGAAAAATGTTCTGGTGGACCATCTAATGTTAAAGAACAAATTTCAACACCCACATCGTGAAGGCGAATTAAAGCTTGTTTAATTAAATGACGTTTGATCGGAGCTAGTAAACCTTTTATCAAGAAATATGCAATGGGTAATTTCCAATTATTTTTAAGCGGAACCACGATAAAAACTAAGGCATCTTTACATTCTGGTAACTCTCAAGAATCGTCTACCGGTAAAGACGAACCAATATCAACATGTCCACGGATCACACGGTCACGGCCACGCTGGCATCCCTTTTTAATACTCATTTCATCTAATATAATTAAGTGTACAAACTAACTTTTCTCCATTCTGTAATGATATCTCTGATTTTTGCTTTAAGCTATTGAAGGCTACTTGTGATCTGCATTTACACTTACTGTACCAGGATCGAATAACTCTGGGGTGAGGAAGTAAGTGCTGAGTTAAATTTATTCCTAACCTACGCATAGGCTTTAGCTAAATAAAAATGAAGTTATTGCAAAAGCACGTAACTGTGGGGGATATTTATCATGACTTAAGCTTTTGTTCCCCTTGTTTTTAAGCACTCTATTGAAAAGTTCCATTTGGAAGTCATCATACTGTTATAACATTTGAATGTATTCTTCGACACCTTATTTTTTTCTAATTAAATAATTTATGACACTTTTGAGGTTGGCTATTTTTAATTTCAACTTCCGTACACGCTGGCTTAAAGTTTTTGCTTTTGCTTTTGAAAATTTTAAGGATCTTTTTGTTTGTTGGGCAACTTTTTTTGATGATCTTGGTGTAATTTCATAACGATGGTCATGTAACAATCCAAATTCAATTCTTGCCTTTTTAGGAGTGGATGAGACTTCATGATCATGATCAGTTAGCTGTTCTTGATCCCTCTTTGACTTATCTGATAATTCTATAATATTTGCATCACAAAATAATTTTCGTTTGGCTGAACTAGTACCTATATTAGCTGACTTTGTAGTTAACGGACTAGGCAATGACGTAGACGCTGACGGACGAGGCGAATATGTAGACGTTGACGGACGAGGTGATGAAGTTGAAGTTGACGGACGAGGCGATGATGGAAAGGTTGATGAAAGAGAAGATGTTCCTGAAAAGTAGACATTCAAAAATCTTAATATCACATCTCAATGTATAATTATGAAAATTTTAACATGAAAACACAGGACAGGTCATTAACTGATTTATGAAAACAATTTGATGTGAATATACACATCCAGAAATATGAAATATGCTTGCTCGGTTCGAGAGATTTTGGTGTCACATATCTATACGTTGCATACAAATGTATAAAGGTGGACTTAATGCCATAGGCATTTTCTACCAGTCAATCATTGGGTGATGCAGAGACGATATGTGCTAGGTGCAATGAAGTTATCATAAAAGATACATAAGTATCACAATATAAAATAGATACCTAGACACATGTGATATTGTAGGAATCAGTATTTAACCAACGAAACACGTTGGTCCGAGTCATAGACAGGTCTGAGCAATGGTGGCACTCAGTGTCTGTGCGATTGATCCTTAGATTAGTTATAAGGATTGACCAGGTAGGAGGGCAACTAATAATAATAATAATAATATTCCACAACTTTCACACAACGCCATCTAGTCCCAAACTAAGCAGAGCTTGTGCTATGAGTACTAGACAACTGATAAACATACATATACACTCAGGGGCACATTTAACCGTCCACCTATATTTTATCAATTTTTTCAAAATTCTATCGTTATTTAATTAATTTTGTTATAATGATACATTGGGTGAGCCTTTACGAAAAAAAATGAAATATGCGAAAGTTGTGAAATGGTTTAATTGAAACAAAAAAAAATAAAAAATGAGAATTTGCAGTTTTCTTACAAAACAAAAGTTAGAAAAAATTTAATAAAAAAAAAAGTATACTCTAAATTATCGCATTAATAATGTGTATTTCCTCCTCTGGCCCTAATGACCTCTTGTAACCGATTTGAAAGCCCGTCCATTATGTCTTGAATGTCGCTCTGTGGAATGTTCTCCCACTCCTCAACAGCTGCAGTTTTTAGCTCAGTGATGGTCGTAGGAGCTGGTGTACGACTCCGAATCCATCTTTTTAGGTTATCTCATACATGCTCTATCGGGTTTAGGTCTGGACTCCGAGCTGGCCATGGTAATCGCTGAATATTGACGGCGTCCAGGTAAGGAGGTCACGGCACTCCAACACCTCGGATTTATTCGAAAAAATGGTAACAAAACGATTTAAAACAAATGTATCCTTCACACAAAACCAGGGGCGAGACTGTAAAATTTCGACTTAACTCATTATTATTGAATAAAAACCACAAAAGTAAATAAAACGCGGGTATGATTGTTTTGTTTATTCCAGACATACCCACTTATGAAGTTACGCCTAGTAGTCAAAGCTTAAGTTATCATAAACAAACGATATGGAATTGGATATGAGTGGACGGTTAATTATGCCTCTGAGTGTATATTTCTAAATACATATATATTATAGATAAATTACACCCAGACAAAGAACAAATGATCGTGCTCATCACACAAACATTTGTCCTGGGTGGGAATTGAACCCACGACCTTGAGTATAGTAGTCAGGGCCACTGACCACTAGACCAACAGGCCTGCCTAACTGTATGCTATAAGTACGTCTATTAAATTAATTTATATGAAAACAACAAACCTTCAAATATTGTCGGAATGCTACCTGGTTTCAATGTTGTTCTGTTGAAATGTTTGTCGAAACATTCATCATCGAAATGTAATGAACACAGAGAATCATATGTTTTAGGAGTCCAGTTGGTAGTTTTCATATTCTGAAGCCAAACTTTTCTCTCCTCCAAGCCTTTTGGAAATCTGGAAAAAATATAGGTTAAGTCAATGATATTTTAGTAAACAGTTATGTTATACACTTGCAAAACAACAGAAAAAAGTGTTCTGCGATTTAAACTTAACCATGTTCTTAACTTGAAAGTACTAGGGTAACAGAAGTTAGTAGGAGGTTGTCTAATACGTAATGCGTACCCCATGCATAAGCCGCATGTTCTTCATGAGTTTCATTTTAGCAGCAATCTCTTGCATATTTCTGCTACCCTCTCGCTTTTCAAATAAAATAACACATAATAAAAAGTAAAATTAAGTGGTCATCGTCGGTCCACATCCGAGAGAATTTCAAACTAATACCTATTTCCGTTCCAACCTGTTTATTTTTCCTTTTAGAATAAAAAAAAATGAAGATTAACAATTTTATGCAATCTTAAATTTTAAAAAGAGACTACCCATGACTGTACCATAGGTAGGCGCGACGTTGTGGGACTTACAGTAAGGTGAAGAGCGATGTAATGGGAATGCAAGCAAGACGTCTGTTGAGGAGCGACATTATGGGAAGCGACGTTCAGGGAAAAATTCTATCTAAGGTCAGTCACAAAGGGTGGTTGCGTTTTACTCTGATTTGTAAGCTATTTAGTTTGAAAACAAAAAAATCTCATTTTTGTTGCTTTTTATTTTTATACCGTGTCGAATAACACGTATAGTATACGTAGTGTAATTTAATGCCCCTCTGTCATATCAACTCTGTATATTGTAAAAACAATCATACACCTTCGAAAAGATTCAATTTATTTCTTTTCTGTCTCTTAGAGAGCTTTTTTATTTCGAGATTATTTTTATGAGCGGAATGGAGGCGAACTGTTGTGTACTTATCAGTTATAGTTTTAATTAAATGTATGCGATGATTAAAAGCAGGTGCCTGGTCTTTGGAATGTTCCAAAATTGACTAAAAAACGTTCGAATATAAAAAAAGTTTTTAAAATATTCAATTTTAGTCTCTCAATATCCTGATGATCAACAAAATGGGTACGGTTTTCAGTTAAATGAGATTTTATAACCGTTTCAGATTTTAAACATACTGAAAACAAGTATTCTGATGCATAGCATAATCCTCCCATGTCTCTGATTGTTACTAACTTGTAGAACCACAATTTTTCATTGGTATATAATGTATCAACACATATTTCACATTTAATCATTTTCGTTAATTTTCGTGCAATCCAACCAGAAATGTAACCTGTTATTTGTTTAACTGACTCGTGAGCAATTTTCACTATTCAACATTTCAGAAAGAATATTTACGTTATTTTCACAATTTTTGTCACTAGATGTAGGATTATCTAAAATATTTTCAGTTTCGTCTAAATCTAAAACACGAAGTCCTGATGATGAGTTAATATTTTCGATACCTGATGATGAGCATGTAAGTATAGAGATAATCGCACCCACGGTGCAATAACGTCACTTATGCAAATGAGCAATTTCAAAAAAAAGTGTACCCCCCGTTTTTGCCTTGTCCCTCGACTTTGTTCATTTATTTGTATGTGATAAATGGCTTCTAGCAAAATATATTCATTATAAGTAAAACCAACATGTATATAAATACATTTATAAATTGTTGGTTTGTTCTTATTTGACTAAATATAAAACTTAAGAATTTTTTAAAATATTGAAGACCATCGAATTTACCTGTCCCCTTCCCGACTAGGGTCAGAAAATCTTTGAATTCCCAAAACTTTCGCGTATTGGGAGTGGTTTGTAAATGTAATTTGAATTCTTAGAAGTCAAATTGATCAGTTACAAGTATCAATAATATTGTTTTTTACATAATTTCTATTAAAAATACATATAAATTAAAATCGAAAATATTAGCCAACCGGAACATTCCGTATTGTGACTGCTCGTTTTAGCAAATAATCTAATAATCGTGGAAAGTATTCGGCAGAAATCGCAACACAACATATCGTCATTTCATTGACAATTAGTATTGTTGAAGTAATAAAATAAGAATAAATAAAAATAAGTATAAAGTATTGTTGAAGTGCTGTGTTTCAATTTCTTCGCTCAGGTATGTGACCAAGTTTTACTATTGTAAATCAATTTTCTTTAATTATTGTTATTATTGTCAAATTGCAAAATCTATATAGTATTTGATACCAAAAAGTTCGTAGTGCTAAGTACGATGGGCAATTTTTAAACAATTTAAAACTACAAAAAGGTTGCATTATGTGACCTCCATTTTGTGACTTATACTACGGTCACATTTAACGGAACGGTAAGTCACAACAGGTCGGAATGCATAAAGCTTAGTTCATATTGCGAATCCTTACTGACCGGGTGAATGAACTTAAATTACTTATTATTAAGTTTTCAATTTCCAATTTACAGATTGAAGTTTGCTGACGACAGTTTTAGGTATGATTTTCTTAACTTAAAATAAGTATTGTTTTTCTTATGATAACACTGTAGGTATTATTTTTCTGTGAATCAATTCTGTTAACAACCAAAATAAGTACCGACACATAGCAAACAAAAAGTATAACTAAGTCTGTACATTACTTGTAACATTATGAGCCGTACAAGGTTGTTATTTTGTTTTGGTAAATAAAGAAGTTTTTTTTTTTAATTAAAAAAAATAAATTGATTTTGGATAATATAATTGACATAATAAATATCTAAAAACGAAAATTCGATGATAGCTAAAAGGTATAATTTAATTGAAGAATTAAGAAAAACAGTAAGACTGATTAAACTCATTGATTTTATTAGGTTTTATTTTAAGTTTGTGATATTGTGATTATGTATGAATGAATAGGTACTTACTCTGTGACATGAAAAGAATATTATTGTCTTATTTGTTTTCTAATTTTAATTTTTATTTGTTATGACTTTAGATAACTTTATTTGAATACGCGGCGGCGTTAGGTCTACTTTGAGTATGGCCTTAATTTTCTAATACCTAGTGATCTCAAATATTTGTATAATATACGTATTAAGGTGAAAATATAATAATATTTAAAATGATTGTATTATTTATTACCTACATATTTACTCTGTTCTTCGATTTTTTAATACTTACCCAATTATTTTCTTTTCACAGAAAAAATATAAGACTAAATAGTTCCAATATGAAAAGTAGGTCTAACAGTGTTTAGATTATCATTTGGTGATAATAACTTAGGGTACTACGTACGCCGTACGTATTATTTAGGCAATTTATAAATCAAGTGAACACAGCTTTATGTTTTTAGGACTTCCAATTTGTCACTGTCCCTTCAAGAGTATGAACTTAAATCTATGAAATCAGATGATTTTTTTCCTTTTAAATAGTTGCGGCTACAAATATGTTTACAGTAAATGTATTATTTTACAAAAAAAGTACACATATTGAGTAAAACATTATGTTATTAGAGTAAAATTAAAAAAATAACCAAGTAAGAAGAGAAAGAGTCACAAAACCGAGTAAAAATCAATCATTTTTTGTAAATCCTTGAAGCTAAGGCTATTTTCATTGATTAGTCAATGAATAACATATATAAGGTCCCATTAAAATAGGTGGACAAACTTTTACAAATCATTCAGACCACCAAAATAAGGACAATGGTAAAAAAAAAAAATAAGAAAAATGCATTAGATACTTTAAAAAAAAAAAAAAATCAGTTAGCGAAAATGCACTAAACATTTTGGTTACCCAATGCATAAACACATCCATGTCTGCTATCTCATAAATTCTGATTCTACGAAATAATGGTCCAGGCGCACGTGGCCATGTCACCACCCGCCGGTTTCATTGTTCAACTCATGCCATCTCACTCTAACATAGCCCTTCACCGCGGGGATGCCCGGGGCGAAGGGCCGCTGACGTAAAATATGACAAATTGACAATGAAGCCATTTCAGTTTTCGTCGCGCAACCGAGCCAACAGAACATGTTACATGAAAGTCTGCGTGTGTGTTGTTACGTAGTTATCACAATCGACAACAATGCCTTATTACGCGTACAGCAACCAAGAATACTTGGAAATGGTCCTGTGTTATCGTGAGTGCAACGAAAGCTTACGACAAGCCCAAATCCTTTATCAAGAAAGATTTGGAAGGCGGCCGAGCCTCGCCATAATCCTGAGAGCAGTACAGCGCCATCGTGAATGTGGCACCTTCATGCCACCAGCGGTTGACGCAGGAAGACCGCGCTATCCGGTGCGCCTTGAAGAAGACGTTTTAGATTTCTTTAGAATACACCCCACGGCGAGCACTGCCGATGCCGGTCGTGTATTCAACGTCAGCGATTTTTACGTGTGGAAGAAGCTCCTTCGTGATAAAGGCCACCACCCATATCATTGCACTCGTGTGCAAGAACTGAATTTTGTAGGTGGCTACTGCAACAACCCCAACGTCACATTCTCTGGACTGATGAATGTACTTTTACACGTGTTGGGTTATTTAACATACATAATTCCCATTACTGGACACCTATTAACCCAAATAAAGTGAGACCGGACTATTACCAAACACGGTTTAGTGTAAATGTGTGGGTAGGAGTGCTAGACAATAAAGTTTTAGGGCCTGTTTCTTAACCTTTTAAACAATAATACGTACATAGACTTGTTACGTAACGATGTTGAAACAATGTTAGAAGATGTACCCCTGGTAGTCTGGCGTGACCTCTACTTCCAGCATGATGGCGCGCCAGCACACTTCGCTAGAAACGTAAGAGACTATCTCAATTCTCGGTTCGGAGACCGGTGGATTGGTCGGGGTGGTCCTGTCCCGTGGCCTGCTGGGAGCCTGGACTTGACTCCGCTTGATTTTTATTTCTGAGGTCGTGCTAAAGATTTATTGTACGGTGAAAATGGACACTTAATAGCCAGCGTGAATGAGCTATGTACGCGAATCACCCTCGCATTTGAAACAATAAAAAGTGAAAGTGACACTCTTTTAATAGTGCAAAGAAATTAAACGCGCTCGCAAGTGCATCGCTCAAAACGGTAGGCACGTTCAACAATGAATGTAATTACGTACCTATCCACCTATCGTCGTAGAGTAAGTAGTATTTATATTAATTATTGTAAATAGGGCTGATTCTAATTTTTAACCATGACTGATTCAGTGTTTTACTGTTATCGAACTTTAAATAAATAAAAAAGATTCATAACACTACATTGTATCCACTGCGCGCTTGTTTATTTACAACTTTCTGCATTTGCTTTAATACTTTGATAACAGCTCAGCACGCAATTAGACAGTCCAAAGCCTGGTAAAGTGTGATGGGAAATTAGAATCTTTTCTTTTCGTACCTAGACGGTTCATAATCATGTGTTCAAGGAAAGTTTATTCACCCCCAATATTAGCCTGTTTTCAAATTGCGCGTCTTAGGTTATTTATTTTCGACTTTATTTTAAGGCTCACAATGTTGATTTTTGTTTGACACTGACAACCGCGCTGCGAAGCACCTCGCCATATGTGTCGGCCCTAACAGTACTGGCCGCCCGAGTGCAAGTACCTACCCATAAGGATGGGTTTATTCTAGAGTGCCGGCTGTGGTGCCGAACAATTTATTATTTTCGATCAAAATAAAATCACTTTAATCATTGTTTTTTTTGCTTGGATATCTTTGGTTAGACGTACTGAACGCTGTATTAAAATTTGTCCAACTATTTTAATGGGACCTTATATTATCAATGAAGATTAATTAAAAAAAACCTTATTAATTTCATACTTTCCTTTAATTTTGCTTTTAAATCTAGTCACACAACGGAACTAGTTCCGCCTCAAAGTCCGTTTTGTTTCGATATTATCGGGAAAATGCCTCGAATTCCGCGTTCCTTTTTGTTTTTCTGTATAATAAACTATATAATTTCGTAATATATAATAGACAAATGAAAAAAAAGCAACCTAAAAATAAAATCGAATTTTGTAGCAGGGTACACTTTATTTCGAAATTGCTCAAATGATGTAATATTTCAGGAGAAGCGTTTAAAAATTCGCCATCCTATTATAATGTTCTTCTTCCTCTTCTTGACTAAAGAAATTAACTGGTAATAAACTACAACTTTGAACTTCATATTAAAGTTAAAGCGAACATCTCACAATTTTGTAATAAAATAATATAAACGTTTAACACTTACAACCCTCCCAAATTGCATAAGTGACGTTATTGCACCGTAGGTGCGATATGTTCCATAGGAATGCAATTTCCATTAAAGGCGCTGCGTAATTCTGGTGGTTGAAAATTTTTTTGTCAATCCTTTAAATTGTACTGTGTTAGGATTATTATTATTATAACCACCTTGTCGTCTGATAACACCAAAAAAATTTTCTATGTGGTCTTGAGATAATCGGTAAGTTGCTATGTACTCTAATGCTGGTGTGCGTCCTGTTGTTGTGGTGGTGAAAAGATGTTTTAAACTTTGAATGCAAATCAAGAATCCTAAAAAGCCAGTTTTAGATTTGCATTCAAGTATGGATTTTTTGGATATGTTTATTATGATTCTTTGTCTTATTACACGTTTTGTTTTATTGTAAATTCGTAATAATAAAATATATTCCTTGGCCTTCTCTAAAAAACTTAAAATTTGCGCAGAATTATTTAAATTACCGCCTACTCCTGAGATGAGGGCACGGCGACCATCAAATGTGACTGCCACAACATCAGCACCTCCACCGTAACATTTGCTTATGCAAGTATTTGTTAAATTTGCACGCGTTTCTGCCGATAGATTTTTAATAAAAAAGTAACCTACTGGTAACTTCCAGCTTTCGTTAAGAGCAACTGAAATGAAGACGTATACTTGTGTAGCATTGTCATTGCTGGGGCTAAAACCGATACCGAAATCAACAAGACCGTCAGTTTTTTTACCGGTCCAAATTGTTTGATGCCTAAGCGCCATTTCATCTGCTTCAAGGGGTACATATTATACGTTTACCTGTTAAAGCACTTCTCTTTTCCAAAATATCAAAGGCTTGTTGCGTGAACCCCGGCGAACAAGAAGTGTTTTCATACCACTTGGCTAATACACGTGGATGTGGCAAAGCAGTATCAAATACACTTCTTACATATTTGTAAGCGGCAGAAGAATAAAAAAAAATTTATATAAAAAAAAAACAACCGACTTCCAAAAAAACACTACAAAGTGAAAAATAATTTTAATTTTGGAAGTCGGTGTCGTTGGTTCCGCATTTTGGTTTTTTGACACCGACTTCCGAAATTAAAATTATTTTTCACTTTGTAGTGTTTTTTGGAAGTCGGTTGTTTTTTTTTTATAAAATTTTTTTTATTTTTCACTTTTTAGTTATATCTACCCCAATCAAATTCATATAAACACTACTTGCTATGTAAATATCAGTGACAGGAAGCTGCATCTGCGTTTATAGGGTACAGACCTGATGTTATGTTGTGCGATTGCGTAAACAATGCATACATATGCGATAGCAGCAATCGCGGTTGTTTTACTGGTATTAATTATTATTATAATAAAAAAAAATATAACCTTTGTAGTGAGTACAGGCGTGATATTATGTTGAGTGATGGTGTAAACAATGCTTAGATATGCTATAGCAACAATCGCGGTTAATCTGCTGTTATTTATTGAAGAGTTCCCCCGATTTCTACAAGATCCCATCATCAGATATTAAAATGGTGACAATGGGACCACACGGGAAGCACCAGCTTTCAAATAAAAAAAGAATCATGAAAATCGGTTCACCCAGTCGGTTATTATGAGGTAACAAACATAAAAAAAAAAAAAAAAAAAAAAAAAAAATACAGTCGAATTGATAACCTCCTCCTTTTTTTGAAGTCGGTTAAAAATTAGTTAGTGCGAATTTTCAGAGTGCGGGGGGATAGTTTACGCGATATGACTTCTTTGATTTTTTCTTTAAATGGATTCGGTAGAAGGGTCTGGACGTATGCTCTTCCAAGCATTCTAAACAACTTGCCTAAGGAAATAGCCAAAAAGTTAGAAAACCAAAAATCTCGACAAATGAAAAACATCCTAAAAGTCTATTTTACCACTGAAAAGTTTGGAACGGGGGAAGGGCCTGCGTGTGGGTCTACGAACGGACAAATAACTGTGAGCGAGTAACACCTAAATCCGATAGCGCACATAATCTTCGCAAAGAGATTGAGCGTTATCCTCATGTAATAATAAATCTTGATGTATGCATGTTGAAATAAATAGTTTGAAATTTTAATTTTTTTTTTTTAATTCTATTTATTAAAGGGAATGGCTCAGTTTGTTAGGGTGCTCTGGCTTGACGTGGACAGTAAGTATTATAATAAATAAGTTGCGTTTTTAATATTTCATGCCTAGTAGAAACGAAATATTATAATAAAGTTGCAGGAAGTTTGAAAAATGTACCATATTTAGCATGTGCAATATTGTGATCTTGTCGCTGTTCTCAGCGACAAGATCACAATCAACATCTAATAACAGTATGTATTTTACAAATTAATAATAAAAATAGTAAAAATGAGTGTTTCTTTTCTATTATAAATTATTCTCGTTATATATTTAATAATAATAATAATAATATTCCACAACTTTCACACAACGCCATCTAGTCCCAAACTAAGCAGAGCTTGTGGTATGAGTACTAGACAACTGGTAAACATACATTTATATTTTTCTAAATACATGCATCATCATCTGCCTAGCCTTTTCCCAACTATGTTGAGGTCGGCTTCCAGTCTAACCGGATGCAGCTCAATACCAGTATTTTACATGGAGACTGCGTATCTGACCTCCACAACCCAGTTACTGGGTAATACGATACCCCTAGGTAAGACTGGTTGTCAGACTTTCGGGCTTCTGAGTACCCATAACGACTGTCAAAGATCTACGAATGACAGCCGGGACCAACAGCTTAACGTGCTTTCCGAGGCACGGAGGGGTCTCGGTATGTAAAGATGGTCACCCATCCACAGACCAACCGCGGCAAGCGTAGCTTAACCTGATCGATCGACCTGTGCGGCTGTTCTTATTTAGCCACGGGCCCCTCTCTAAACACATACATATCATAGATAAATTACAACCAGACAAAGAACAAATGGTCGTGCTCATCACACAAACATTTGTCTTGAGTGGGAATCGAACCCACGACCTTGCGCATAGCAGTCAGGGCCACTGACCACTAGACCAACAGGCCTGTCAGTCATTTGTGCAATGGTTACATTTTAGGGGAATATCAGTGGATAAAATAAAACAAGCAGCTATTATTGCACATAATGGTTTTAATCTGAATCTGAAAAACAATGGCTTTGTGTATCTGGTGCTCATGAATAATCCGGTATGTTAATGGTTTCTGTTGATGCTGCTGCTGCTGGTACTTTAACAGCTACTGGAGCAAGAACGGGAACTCTGTCAGCTCACTGCCAACACGGATCCATGAACCTAAACAAAATAATTCTAAGTTAGTGGCATTTCAATATATATATTACTTCTTTCTATACACATAATTAAGTTAATTTCAAATAATATATCCTATCCATCATCAGCTTAGCCTTTTCCAACTATGCTGGGGTCAGCTTCCAGTCTCAACTGGATGCAGCTGAATACCAGTATTTTACACGGATTGACTATGTATTAGACCTCCACAACCCAGTTACTGGGTAATACAGTACCCCTTGGTGAGGCTGGTTGTCAGACTTTCAGGTTTCTAATGACCCGTAATGACTGTGAAAGTTACACAAATTACAGCCGTGACCAATGTCTTAACATGCTTTCCAAGACATGGAGGGGTCTTGGTATGTATAGGCGGTCACCCATCTACGCACTAACCGCGGCAAGCGCAGCTAAACCTGATCGATCAACCCGTGCAGCTGTTATTACTTAGCCAAAAGCCCTAAATAATATAACCTGTCCATTACACATAAAAGTTAATCTGTGCTCACCTGCTGTGGTGCTATCCACTCGCTAATCACATTTCTTATGTGCATTTCTCTTTCTGTATTTGCATGCATAACATGGGATCTGGTACGTAATACAGAACAATGACAGTTGACAAATGGTTGTCGACGATGACCACTACTTGTGCTTTGTTCATTTTCTTTGTCCGATGAGTAATTAAATGCCAACATCCAGCATGAATGACAGACCAAGCTATGGGCTGTAACCTGTAAATAAGACAAATATTTATAAATGCAGTTTGTTACAATAGACATAATACTATCTCAAAAACATTCAGAAACAGAAATTATATTAAACAAGACAACTGAGTTTGTTTCAGATGCTTCTCAAGTCAATCAATGTCGGTCTTTCTAGTCTGGGCTATTTTTTTATATAAGTACTTACTGAAATAGTAATAGAGTTTGTGAAAACCTATTTGTATTAGACCTGTTTGAGTTTTGAAAATAGACTTACGATTTGAGGAGCAGTCCATTGTCGAATAGTTGATTGTATTTCAACGAGCTCCAGAGTACGTCTTCTTCGATGCGTAATATAGATGCCACAATTAACACATCGCAGTTCTTCCTCATAATCCTCATTCCCATGCGAGGAAACAAGACGATGCGCAGGAGTGTCCGAGTTCGTGCCAAGGTTGTCGTTTACAGCAGGTTCAATGTCCAAAATAATGCCAGAGGCGACGTTAGAAACAGATTCGGTGTCCAAAAGTAAGGCCGGGTTAAGGTGCGGTATCGGAGTTCATTATAACAAAAACAAACGCTCGAACAAAAAACAAGACAACATTCACAACACCAAAGAAAGAAGCAAAGCGAATAGTTTTTTTTTCGTTGACCTCGTTGTTGACAGACGATGCAGTTGGTGCTGCCAAGTAATAAAAAATAATATATGTTTAATAAATATCGATGTAAGGATTTGATAATCGAGTCCATAATCAGATGTAAATTGATTTACATAGAGAAATATAAATATTTTGATTGTTTTCATCTAATCACAGATAAATAAGAATAAAAAATGGCCCAAATCACTTATGTAGTAAAGGTGCTCAAGAAAGATCCACATTTTTTACTCAAATACTAGGAATCGATTTTTTATCGAATAAAATCTGAAATGTCATAACTTTTTTACGTGGTAACCCAGAACCTAAGTCACCGAGAGCCTGTAACCAAAAAATGGCGTTGCTTTCTGCGTGCAATCAGCGTGAATACTTTTAATACAAGTTTTTTTACAGAAGACTTTCCTGCGACGAGGTTTGCAAAAATATTTATTTTAGAATTAATTATATTTATTTGATGAAATACTTTTTACTGAACAGCTTGTCCACGTTAAGCCGAGATTGGCCATACCCTTTAAGACTTCTGTCTTTAAATTAAGTTGTGAAAACTGTTCTTTGGAAATGTAATCTTTTCTCTTTAAATCTCTTAATATCACGGCTATGGTGGCATTACGTTTCTTCCGTCTTTTATTTTGTTGATCTAGTACCCGACTCTATTTCCCAAAACTGACGCAAAAGTGCATTGTCATCAGCCTGATTTGAGCTGCTTTTAATGACATGATGACAATGTATGGACTCCTGGTTTGACGATATCTGTCCAGAGAGGATCCAACCAAAGGCAGTATTTTGAGCTACCGGCGAGTTTGGCGGACCTTGAATCAAACTGTCTCTGAGAACCTGACTATATATCTCTGCACCAAGTAAGATGTCTATCTTGCTTGGCATGTGGAACTCAAGATCAGCTAAAGTTAATTGCTTTAGCTGGGGCCAATGGGCCTGCTCTAATCTTTCAGAGGGTAAAACTGATGTAATCGTACCTAACACGAACGCATGGACTTGGACACTAAACTGTGGATTTAAGCGTGAGTGAATAGTCACCGTGACTGTAAACTTTGAAGCGAAAGCGCTTCTCTCACCGCCTATCCCTGATATAACCGACTGGACCGGTTTCTTCTTTAGTCCAAGTAACAGTACTGCTGATTCTGCTATGAATGATGTCTGAGATCCCTGATCTAATAGCACTCTCAGCAGTTGTGTTGAACCGTTTCTTGTCTGTGCTTCGACAAGAGCAGTGGCCAACAAAACTTGAGTGGGTATTGATCCCTTAGAAAAATGTGAAACTATAGAATTTGAAGTTAATGGGTCGCCTACTGACAACGATGCCTGAACGTTAGACACCGCTGTTTTAACTTCATCTGCTGTATTGGAACTTTCTCTAACGACTGTGGAGTTTGAAACCGAATTTGGATGTAGTAGTGAGTGATGCCTTTTTTTACATATTCGACACGTCGCGGTGTGTCTACAAAACTTAATTGAGTGGTTTGCGTTTAAGCAGTTATAACATAAGCGCCTGGTTTGCGCAAAGGGAAATGCCCATTTGATAAAGAGGTTTTGGCCAAGTGACGCCCACGAAAGAAACAAATTATAGGCGTTAGGGTCCAGAACATAGATAAAGAAACAAACACTATTTTTTACATAGAACTCGGTTGGAATTTTATAAATCATATATAAAAATTCAAGGTTAAAAAAGACATACTTACAGGTTTCTGAGTTTTATTCGTTCTCATTTAAATAAATGACAAGCACGTCATCTAGGAATTAGGCTGGGGGATTTATATTTGATTGAAACCTTTCCCAGCCCCAGAAACACACAATTGTCATCACGTGGGCACAACACCCTACTGTCCTCCGACCAGATATACAATTGCAAGAATATTGTCGTATTGCTTCTCATCCTGTTTCGTCATTCTTAACAATTATATAAGTCATCTCATCGTAATCACATCACATCACATCGTAATCAAAGTCGTCGGAATGTCAAATAGAAAAACTTAGTAAATGAAAATCACAAGTCACAAGAAAACAGCACCAAACTAAATGTGAAATGTCAATGTCAATCTGTTGTCAATTACGATTATTATTGACGTAGGGGTGAGGTTTATCGAAAAAATAAAATCGATTTATCGAAAAATCGATATAAAAAAAAAAACTGGAAACACGGAATAGGTTAAATAGATCGTATCTATTTATAAGGCCAAATATGGATACACATTTTTTGCCTCTAAAGAAAATAACAAAAGCGAAACAATACGTAATAAAAGTTGATTTTCCAAAAATCTTTTTTGGTACGTAACCGGTTTTAGTGTCTCGATTTTTTTCCGTAAAAGTTGTCATCCCTACTTTGACAGGACCAACGACCGGAAGTGTTAAGGCAATAAACGATTGAGTTTCTTGATTAAATCAGCTTTTAATTCCGGAGATTTCATGACAAATAAGTAATAGCAATATTTTAGTTACTAAATGGGCATTTTTTTTGCATTTATCACATTGCTGGGCAAAACATGGCCAAGAATGGGCGTTTCCCTTTATGACGAGATTCGTAACTCTCTTGAGCGAACTTCTTACAACTAGATATTTTGTGATTTTCCTTACAGAATGGACAAGTATCTACGGCTTTATTATCGGTAATAACTACATGGTGAACTTTAGGTTTGGGTTTACTGGGTTTTGTGTCAAAAAACTCTAATGCCCGAAATCGGGCTTCTAAAAACTCGGAATTCCGATAGCACGGGTAACTCATCCTTGGCACTTATCTTTGTCTCCCATTGCTTTCTCGATTCGGGATCTAACTTTGAACTAATTATGTAAATTACTATACTATACCATGTACTCACGTCAATACCGAGATTTTTTAAACCATTTAAACTTTCCATAGTAGTATCTAGTAAACCTTTTATGCTATTTGAACATTCATTTACATTACTCTAACTTAATAAACGTTTTAGTAAACAATTTGACAGAAATCTCTTATTATTATACCGGTTATGTAACAGAGACCAACACTCTTTATAATTGTCTGAAGAGACTGCAATGTGTCTAACAAGTTGCTCTGCTTCTCCCGATAATAAGCCTTTTAAATAATGCAATTTTTGCACGTCTTGTAAGCTACACTCAGCGGCACGCAATCTTGGCCAAGCGCTTATCTCGCGATAGCAAAAGTTTTAAGTGTTTCTGATGAATGTTTGTTGTGCAGGTATGTCAAAAAATGTTTACTTTTAGTTCAAGAGGGTAATCCATTATGTTTAAGTGCACCACGACGAAACTTTTAATTTACAGTTGAATCGGGTTATTTGAGCGACTAAGTTCACGTTTTAAATTTGTGTGTTGTGCAAAGTTTACTGTTCGGTTTTTGAATTATTGTGATTTTATGCTTTTAATTCAATAAGTAAAGGTGCTTTAAAAGCAATAAAAATGCCTCTAACACCAGCACAGGTTTCACAAGCCGTTGCGTTAATTAACCAAGGGCTGACACAGCGTGAAGTTGCTATTGCTCTTAACGTACCACGGTCATCAATGCAGTATGCCCTTAAAAGATACCAGGAGACAGGCCAGTACACCCGCAGGCCAGGCAGTGGAGGCGTAAGGTGCACATCGGCCCGAGACGACTGCTTTATTGTCCTGGAGATTTTGAGAAACCGCTACCTGACCGCTGTTGAGATACGCCAGCGGCTTCAAATTGTGAGAGGCGTTATTGTTAGTGAGCGTACGGTGAGAAGACGAATGGAGGAAGTCAATTTAAAAGCTTGTAGACCAGCACGAGGTCCAGAACTTCTGAGACAGCACCGAGTAGCTCGACTTCACTTCGCACGAGAACACGTTAACTGGACCCACGAGCAATGGGCTAGAGTACTGTTCACAGACGAGTGTCGAATAGCTTTACGATCTCCAGATGGTCGAGAACGAGTGTGGCGAAGAAGAGGAGAGCGGTTTTTACCCATTACTACCACTCAAACAGTGAGTTTCCATGGAGGCTCAATAATGGTATGGGGAGGTATAAGTTCCGACGCACGTACAGAGTTGGTTATCGTCGATAATCGGCTAACAGCTGTTCGATACATCGAGGAAGTTCTTCAGGAGCACGTAATGCCATATTCGGGGTTCATTGGACACGACCAATTCCTCCTAATGCACGATAATGCACGCCCACACGTTGCAAATTGCGTTGAAGAATATCTGGAAGAGGTTGGCATACAAAAATTGCAATGGCCAGCTCGTAGCCCAGACTTAAACCCAATTGAGCATGTCTGGGACATGCTCAAAAGAAAGATAAAGTCCAGCTCCAACCCGCCGGAAACTCTAAACCAGCTCCGTAGTGCAGAGCTGGCCGCTTGGCGCAGTATACTGCAAGTCGAATGCAGGCAGTTATCAGGGCTAGAGGAGGAAACACCCGATATTAAAACGTACAGACAATAACGAAAAAGACCTTATTTTTTATTTTGTAGTGTTTTTAAATTTATAGTGAAACATTTCTAATTTCAGTGAAAGTGCGTGATTTTAAAAACTGATTTATTGGTGAGGTAATCTTTTAATTTCTAAGTCCTTAAAGCATAAGAGACACGTATTAAAGCCACTTACCCTTAATTTATTGTCATAAATGCAAATGCAATTTTTTTTATGCAAATAATCAGGAAAATCATGAGTGGCCAAGTTTCCGTGCCGGTGAGTGTATTATTATTGTGAATCAAAGATGTGAACAAATCTTTGAACGTGGTCCATTCCGCATAATTGCCCGAAAACTTTGGAATATTTATCTTTGGTAATCTAACACTATTTGAAACTGTGTGGTCGACGTTTGTCTTTGGATGTTGATCTGACTGATTATTGCTAAGTTTATTTAAAACTTTTTAATTGCTATTAATAGAGAACGTAACTTTCTTTGGTGACATCATAAACGTCGTTAACAAAATATTTATCGGAATCTTGTTGTGCGTCATTTAGCAATATGCTCCTATGTGTAGACGAAAACTCTTTCCACAAATTTTCTAGAATTTCTAACCTTGTCTCCACATAAGACCTAGTGATTCTATCTTTAGGTCCTTTTTTGAAGTTAATTTGCTCTTTTTCGATGAGAATCTTAGTATTGTTTTGCAGTGTATATAAAGCCTCCATTTTTAATTTAACCAAGTCCGTTAAGTTACTAAATAAATTTTGAATTATTTAATATTATGAAAAACTACCAAAGTCAGATTTCTACCAAAGAACAATTAATGTTAACCACTTTTTGCAAACATCTTTTTTTGAATAACTAGCAATTCTCTTAAATTCACTGCTTTGAATGTTTACCGTAAAATGCCACAAAGATAAATTCAATTAAATATTTACCGTAAAATTCCACAAACATAAATTCAATTACGTATTTTGACTCGAAACACATCAATTTTAAAAATTGCACACACAATTGTAAAATGGGCACATAAAATATCATAAGTGCAAAACAGGTCATAAAAAACAGGTACACATAAAAACATCTAAATAAAGTGCTACTAAAATCTACTAAGTTTATCTTCGATAAACCACTCTTCACCGAATTGGCAACTCCGCACTCACTCACTAGTAACTGCGTCACCCAGCTGTTGACAGCAGGTGGAAACTCCACTATCGCCCTGGTGACTAGACTATTCCAGCTCAGCGCCACCGCCTGAGCTGGCGGTGTGTCCAGTCAGCCCTGCTCCACTCCTCACGCCGTGGTACTCGAACTTCGCCCTGTGCCTCGTTTTTGGTCTGGTACTCGAATAGCGCCCTGCGCCAACCAGCTTGGGTATGCGGCGCTTCAGGGCGATTCACCCTGGTTTCCACGCCAAGTATCACAGAACACTATCTGGATCTCACTATCCGGCTCGAAGGACCAACAATGATCGGCACTATACAACTCCCGGGGAAGTGAATAATGAAACTACATTTGTTTCCTAATCGAGTACAAAAATTTATTTTTCTCAAGGGGTATAGTCTACACGCGGAGAATCTCGACACCGCGATTCAGAAAAACACACAAAAGGTACAACGCCATCCATCGAGCGCATGAACAAACTTTCGCTCAAACACCTTCAATAATTTATGTCATATGGCTCAACAACAATCATTTTCCATAGATTATAAATGTTTAAAACAAAACAAACCTTTGCCAAGTAAATCTAAAATTTTGTCATTGTCACCATTTATTGATGATAACAATTTAATTAGAGTTGGTGGCAGAATTCAAGCTTCTGATTTTCCATATGACAAGAAGCATCAAATACTCCTTGACTCATCTCACCATCTAACTAAATTATATTTTCGACGCGAACACATTACAGCCTAAAATGGGGAATCTTCCACCACAACGTGTTACCGTCAACTTTCCTTTCCTTTCGGTTGGTCTAGACTTTGCTGTCCCATTCTTTATCATCAGCCGCAAGGGACGTGGATCAAAGTTGACGAAATGCTATTTATGTTTATTTATTTGCATGCGATACAAATGCATACATTTAGAGGCAGTAAGCGGTTTGTCTAAAGATGATTTTGTAATGACATTAAGACGTTTCATTGCACGGCGCGGCAAGCCAGCGGAAATATTCTCCGACAACGGGCGTAACTTTGTCGCAGCTGCTAAGGAATTAGGAACATTCTTAAAAACTAGTAGGGACTTGCTCTCTGACTTTGCAGCACAGGAAGGTATAAAATTTAATTTTATTCCCGCTTACTCCCCTCATTTCGGCGGCATTTGGGAATCAGGTATCAAATCCGCAAAGCACCATATAAAACGTGTTTTAGGCAATCTTCACTTTACCTTTGAAGAGTTGCAGACTTTATTTGCACAAGTGGAGGCAATATTAAACAGCCGTCCCTTATGTCCCATGTCTTCCAACCCCAACGACTTCCTTTCCCTCTCCCCAGGACATTTTCTCATCGGGAGAGCGCTAAATACATTCCCGTCTCCTCAACTTGAAGATGTGGACTCAAATAAGCTGAAGAGATATCAGAAACTAGAAAAAATTCGACAGCATTTTTGGCATCGCTGGCAAGGCGAATACATCAATGAACTAAAAAGACGGCAAAAGTGGATTAAGGATACTCCTCAGCTCAAGGTGGATGATTTAGTGCTGGTAAAGGATGAAAATCTGCCATCACTGTGTTGGCGACTCGAAAGAGTCACAAAATTGTTTCCGGGACCTGACGGCGTAGTACGAGTGGCAGATGTGAAAACCTCAACAGGCTGCCTTCGACGAGCATTGGTTCGGTTGTGCCCTCTTCCTACTCCAGAAGAATATTAGTTGAAAGTGGAGCCTTTCAACGGGGGGAGCATGGCGCAGCGCATTATAATGTCAATGTTGTGGCACCCGGCGCCAGTCACTGCACATCTTTGGCATGTCGGCCGCGGAATGGCTGGCAACACTACGCGACATTTTTTAGTGCTGGTGTTCTATGTGATTTGACACTTAAAATATAATAAGTCTGTGGACACTTCTACCAACTTCCGCAAAACTTTTCACATGTCTGTCTACTGTTCTCTCAAGTTTTTCTCATGTACAATGTTCACAATATAATCAAGTATCAACGCAAGTACCGGGTTTTATTTCCAAAAATAGTCTCACATGGAGATACCAACAAAACCAAGTTTTCTTCGACTCTCCGTTAAAGATTTCCCATTGCATTTTAAATTTTGTATGTATTGACAGACTTTGTCACATTCAGCTATCGTGTTTTCATTTTTTTTTTTTGTATTCAAGGGCTTCTTAAAATCATGGCTGAGCAAATTTCTTGAGTTGAAAATATCAAATAAGTTATTTATATTTTTTAGGAACTCTGTTGTTCTTGGCAATTTTCAAAGCAAGGTAATTTCAAATTTTCGTCGCAGAACTCCAAACTATTTGCAACGGAGTTGCTCAACAACTGGGCTGCCAAGCGTATATTCATTTTGTGATTGACAAAGTTTACATGTTTAGCGGTTATTTCGTTTGCTAAATGCAAACCGATATCACTTTGAAGTTTGTATAGATTTTCAATGAATTCGTAACTAATCATTTCGTTGTTACGATGGAAAATTTTATATTCGGCAAAAGTGTTTCTAGTTAACTTTACTAAATGACATGCATCTAATATTATATATGTCGTCGCAAGCTATATCAAGACGACAAAATAATCAAAATACTACTTCCGGTTGATTTCATATATTGGTCAAACCGGAACTTAATTCTCATTGGTTGATCGGTTAGTACAGTGAACGCCTTGAGGTGGCGCTATAACTTCGCGCCATTTTTTACACGTGGACAGAGCCGATTGGAGAGCAGGCGGCATTCGATTTGCGGAGCGCACGCCGGACGGTTTAGAGCATACCATCGGATTTGTCATGTTCACCGTACAAACCTTTGTTTCTTACTACTCATAAAGTGATTGTAAATTACCGAATAAACGTGACTGTGATTAGTGCTTCAAACTACGTTTTACTGGTTTGCCCGAGTACCCACCTTCCTCATGGAACCCGTACCAAGAAACGATGATGATGGCCCTGTTATCGCTACGCCCACGCTCGCGCCGTCGTAGCAAAACCAAATTACCATGATTAAAGCCGTCCGAAGATCAACGCTGCTGAAAGCTTCAATCAAGCTGCCAGAGTTCAAGCCGGAATTACCTGATGTAGATCCACGTTCTTGGAGCTCCACGGTGGACATTTGCCTCACAGAACATCCCATGGACGGAGGCGCGCTGATTATTGTGCATAGCAAATCTCTGAAAGGAAGTGCAGGTAAATTCGGACGCATTGAGACTTTGGATTCGGACTTTAGACTGCGGTGACCTTTTCGGTGGACATTTGTGTTAGCAGAGGTCAAGCAACCTATACTCGGTGCTGATTTTCTGTCACATTATACGTTGTTAGTAGACATAAAAAACAGAAAACTTATTGACTCCGTGACTAGTCTACAGAGTATAGCATCTGTGGTTGTGCAAGACGATCCTTCAATGAGTACAATCGACTACAAAAGTGACTATAGAGATATTTTAGCGGAATTTCCTGATATTACAAAGCCGATGAAATTCAAAGACACTCCATGTCATTCTACAGTACACCACATCGAGACTACCGGACCAGCTGTGCACATGCGTCCACGACCTGTACCACCTGATAAATACCACAAGGTCAAGGCTGAATTTCAGCAGATGCAAGAGATGGGAATATGCAGGCCCTCCAAAAGCAATTGGGCCAGCCCACTGCACGTTGTGATAAAGAAAAACGGAGAACTCAGACCTTGTGGCGACTACAGGCAGCTAAACGCGATTACGAAACCTGACCGTTACCCGATACCTCGTATACAGTCCTGTATACGAGGTATCGGGTAACCGTACCTATTTATTGCATGGAAAAACAATATTTTCTAGAATAGATATGCAAAGTGCATACCATAACATACCTAATTATGAGAAGGACATACCCAAGACAGCGATAGCCTGTCCTTTTGGATTATTCGAATTTACGAGATTGGGGTTCGGTTTTAAGAACGCTGCAGCCACATTCCAACGATTCCTCAATGACGAAGTGTTGCGTAACGTGGATAATATATTTATATATATTGATAACGTCATAGTTGGCTCGTCATCAGAAAAAGACCATAGAGCGCATGTTCGGGGAGTACTAAGTCGTCAGAATAGATATGGCATTACGATAAATATGGCCAAGTGTGAATTCGGGAAATCAGAGCTGAATTTTCTTGGATACAGGGTGTTGAAAGACGGCCTTCGACCATTAGATGAGCAAGTCAAAGTCATATCTGAGTTCAAAAGACCGAACACAGTGGATGGGTTACGTCGTTTTCTTGGTATGGTGAACTTCTATAGGCGTCATCTACCTAAAGCAGCCAATATTCACGAGAGAATGAACGTACATAGCGCCAAGAAAAAGGACAAAAGTCTGATCCCATGGACCGATGAAGCAACAGAGGCGTTTGAACAGTGTAAACAGAGCCTAAAAAGCGCGATTACATTGTCATTCACATCACCGGATGCACCGTTACCCCTGATGACAGACTGCTCAGGCGCCGTTCTACAACAAAAGGAGGGAGGCTCATGGAAACCTTTAGGGTTTTTCTCAACCAAACTAAGCGATGCGCAACAACGATATTCAACTTACGACAGAGAATTATTGGCAATATATCTAGCAATCAAGCATTTCAGATCACTTATTGAGGGGCGATTATTTACTGTGTACACGGACCATAAACCGATCGTGTACTCTTTGAAAAATAACAAAAACTGTAAAAATGATACGCCGAGACGCATTCGTCAGTTAGACTTAATAATGCAGTTTTGTACCGATATAAAACATATAACCGGAGAAGAAAACGTAGTTGCCGATAGTTTATCGCGAATTGAGTCCATAAATTTATCATCGCCCATAGATTAAGATAAATTGGCTGAGGCACAAAACAGCGACATAGAGTTAAAAAGCCTCATGCAATCATATTCATTACAGTTTAAGAAGTTATTCATACCTAATTGCAAGTTACCGATTTATTTCGATATCTCGAGTCGGCTACACACGACCCTAAATCAATGGCGATATCGGGGAAGTGGTGGGGAGGTCCCTAAATCGTACTTTAAATCGGCACGTGTATAGACAAATCGTAACCGAAATTTTATTGTTTACCCTAATTCAAAAATCACTTCGGGCGAACTCACGATTTAGGGACGATTATCGTCTAGGGAGCATGGTCGGCACGTGTGTAGTGGAATCGGGACTGATTTTTATTAGTATGCGCGCGAGTGCTACGGCGATACGACGTGCTTGCGCTGTTCCGAGTTATTTCGCGTCATTTATGTTATTTCCTATAGTAGGTCATACTTGTAGGAGATGTACGCGTTGTGTCCGTGATGTGAGGTTATCCTCGGGAAACACCAATTAAACAGTCCAGACACTTTAAACAACAGTTTATTCTCACTACTAAACTTAAACAATTACAAGCACAAGCGGATAGATAGATAAGGTATAGGCGATCGTAAGCATGGTAGCGTATGCAGAAGAATTAGATTCGCGCAGCAAAAGCGAGCGTGCGTCTGCCGTGAGGGTGCGAGACGTACTGCGGAGAGCGGGCGCGCGCGGCGCGGCGCCGGCGATGGTTCGAGACCTCCTTTGTTACGGTGAGTAACGGGACTTGGTGCGCGCTTACTCAATACGACACGACGACGATGCGGTGACGCTCGGCGACTCAACGATGCGGCTACTGGTAAGTTTCTTATTATGTGTTATTGTGCATGTTTAATGTTTGTGTATGTATTTTATGTATTTAGTATGTATGTATGTATTTAGTATGTATGTATGTATTTAGTATGTAGTTATAAATATATATACTTATATAATATTCTAATACATATTATAATAATATATTGTGGCTATGCCACATACTCTTTATTTCGCGCGAAAATATGGCGAAGGAGAAGGAGCGAGAAGCGTGGACAAAAACTATTGATCTCTTCAGGGATTTATCTTATTTGTGGGATAAAAAACACAAAGAATACTTCAACCGCGACATGAGACAGGAGGCATTCAAAATGCTATTGCAACTTTTTAATGAAGAGACCGGCAAAAACACAACACTGGCGGACTTCAAGAAAAAGCTTGAAAATATGCGTACTACGTATGGAAGAGAGCTGAAAAAGGTAAGATTATGTAGAATCTGTGCAAAGACTATAGAGGTTCGCCAATAGAAACCAGCTAATATTTACAGCTACAAGAGGAGGGCTATGTTTTCATATGCAGCAAAAGGAGATTATCAAAATCTATAGATGTCATTTGTATACAGTCAGCAAAAAATAAGTAGGTACCTATATGGGTACTTACACGTTAAAATAAAATACTATCAATTTATAAAAGTCCTGTTATTTTGATAAATTTGTATCAATTCACTTGTACACAATTCAGGTGAAAGCTTCCAAGCAAACAGGATCAGGTTCTAATGACATCTATGTACCATCGGTGTGGTATTATCGTCTCTTCGAATTCCTAGAGGGGACGACGGAGCCATGCCGACCTGGTACGGATACTTTGGATGAGGTACGATAAAATAATACTTAAGTAATTCATGAACCTATATTTTATTTATAACACACAATACACACAAAATGTATGTAGGAACTACCCTCAACATATTTTCCTGAAAAGAAACTCAGCCCTGTCCATTAAAATAAGTTGTAAATTTATTGCGTACATTGTTGCCTTCATTATTGCGCTCTTTTTCACTTATTTCCGACAGTGACACTAGTCCTGTTGTTTCTACCCGCCAATCACCTAAACGAAAAGTAGAATTGTGGATATTCTCAGCATCGACACATGTTTTGGTGATATAACTTTTGGACTTTGTTCTTAAATAATTATGTAAGGCACAACAAGCTAGCACAATTTTGTCGACATTATCTATTTTCACACTTATTCTTTGACGAAAGATCCTAAAACGTGCTGCTAAGATTCCAAACGCATTTTCAACTACTCTCCTTGCTCGTGATAATCTGTAGTTGAAAATTCTTTTCTCGTGAGTTATATTCTTAAATGGGTATGGCTTCATAATGTGTCTATTAATGCTGAATGCTGAGTCTCCCAAAAATGTGTATGGTACTGAAATATTTGTTCCCTGTAACGTGCACGGTGGTGGTAGATTTAACTCATTTGTAATTAACTTATTGTACAGGGATGTGTGTTGTATGACGCCACCATCAGAAACGCTTCCGCTACCTTATATTTTTTTAGTTAATATAAATAAATGAAAGAATGGTTTTTAATTGGTGTTTTAATTATTCTATAAGAATTTAGTCTACTTACCTTAATGAAGTGTTTCAAACATTTATAGATAGCGGAGCATGTCTCTGGAATCATTGTGGACATAAGTTGCGGCGATATTACGGCACTGAATTTTAAATCCTCATAGCTTTGTCCAGTTGCTAGAAAACGTAAAGTAACTGTAAGTCGTTCTCTCGGACTTATGGATTCTCGCATTACGGTATCCTGTTTTTGTATTAGTGGTGTCACCATATTGAGGAGCTCTTCAAAACACTCAGAATCCATTCTTAAAAAGTTTCTGAACTCATCTGCTTCTAAATGTCTCATCACGTTCATGTGGCTTAATTCATGACGTTTCATCAACCAGTTTTTAACCCAGGTCCTCCTTTTTCGTCTCTGGTTAGGTGGCACCATAGTAAGTGCCAAGACAATGCCTATTTTTTGATGCTTTGAGTGTCGGCGGCATCTCGGATTAACGAGCAGTCTGTTGCACGGTCGGTTACGTACTGACTGCCAGCGACGTGTGTAGAGAAGTAGCTGATTTCATACCCACTAGCACTGTCTCGATATCGCCGCTGATTTTAGGGCCGTGTGTAGCCGCTTTAATTTCGTGTATCGGCATTCAACGCTGTGCATGACATCAGCCACCCAGGAACGCGAACTACAGGTAGGATGATGCAAGAACGGTATATTTGGAAAGGAATGAATAAAGATGTAACACAGTGGACCAAAGCGTTTACAGTAGCCGGCACATAACTTGGCAAGAGTCCTCCCCTTTTCCTCTCCTTTCTTTAACTTCCTTCTAAACAGACGTGTTTAAAATAAATTATGGAAATAACCGTAGAATAATTACAAGCAATCAAAGTGATATTTTTTTGTTGCACTAAGTGTACATGCGCAAAGTTATTCCCACTACGGCAAAACCTTGCCGCTGACTGTACCAACTGCCAAAGGTCCAAGGTTCACAGACATACAGTTGCACCTCATGGCAATTTTGCGATCACAGATCGATTTGAACATTTGCATATGGATGTGGTAGGTCCATTGACGTACTGTAACGGGTATCGGTATATTGTAACGATGGTAGACAGAAACACTGGTTGGCCAGAAGCTTATCCTGTAAAAGATATAACAGCAGAGACGATTGCAGATATCATTTACACGGGATGGATTACGAGATTCGGAACTCCCTTGTATTTAACTACTGATCAAGGCTCTAACTTCTTATCTACTTTGTTTACACAATTAGCAAAAAGAATGGGCATTACCAAATTCAGAACCACCGCATACCACCCACAGTCAAATGGACTGGTGGAAAGGTGGCACCGTTCACTCAAGACCGCTCTTATGTGCCGAGGAAACACAGAACATTGGGTATCAGAATTACCTTCTGTTTTGTTTGGATTACGAGCTAGTATGAGAGACGATACGCAGTTAAGTGCAGCAGAAATGGTATTTGGGGAACCAATACGATTACCGGGAGATTTCTTTGAGCCTATACAGCGAGAAACTTTTGATAACAGTACATTTTTACAAGAGTTACGAAAAAAGATAGCGTATTTAGCTGCAGTACCTAAGAAGGAGACACATCAAGGGAAGATATTTGTTCACCCGGATCTTAAAGACTGCACCCATGTATTTGTACGCGTTGACAAGGTAAAAAAACCCTTAACGCAACGTTACATGGGCCCTTTTAACGTTATTAGCAAGACGGATAAATATTATAAAATAAAACAGCAGGATACGGAGAAAATTATTAGTATAGACCGGTTGAAGCCAGCGTTTGCACTTAACAACAGTGAAGAATTCGCGACAACGCCAAATATGACAAGTGCAAATGTAAACAATGCATCAAGAGTGTCGAGATTCTGACGCGCTATCAAATCTGTCGTTCGGTCCGTATCATAAACATCTTTTAATGTTGCACTGTAAAAAAGCACAATATAATGGGAAAGCAGCAAATTAGGCCCCAGGAGGAACACATTGTGATTGCCCAGATTGGTGCTGGTAATAGCGCCGCTGCGTCTGAGGTTGAGCAGCAAATGACATACAGTAGATACGAGTTCTATCTATTGTTCATCATCACCTTCATCTTGGCCGAGATGCTGTACTTGCTGTGGAAGCGTTGTAAGGTCAACTACGCGCGCTACATGAGGCGCGAATTAGGTGATCGGCCTATGATCGAGTTGCGGGGGGGTGATCATCGCTCGAACAGCGCGCCGCCTCCACAACCTTCGCGAGTGATCATTTAGTGTAATTTTGTGTATATGTATTCGATCAAAGTGCGTTGTGACAAACATGTGCGTGAGCTCGGTCAAAGTATAAACGTAAAGACTCAATGTGTAATCCATATCAATTTATGAAATAATGTGTAGTCAATATAATATCTTTTGAGTAAAGTCAGTGGACTCATTACTAAAAAAGATACTAATATGAGACTGGCTCTTCCTCCTTCATTGAAATTGCAAATTACTATAACGTATTTAACAACTGGCTGCAGTTATACTTTTCTGGAGAAGTTTTTCCGTGTATCAAAATCCGCAATATCTAAACTCATTCCGGAAGTATGTGATGCCATTTATGAAAAACTAAAGACTTCTATAAAGGTAAGTCATAAAATAGAACTGTTTTGCATTAAAACAAAACAGATATTATGTTGAATGAAAAACACACAGAGTTGGTTGAAGAAGCTGTCATTAGATTTTGCCTTAAATGCTGTAAATAGTGTGAAAACACTTACCAATTTCCGAACGTTACCTTAGGATCTTTCACTATGGCAGTGGCTCGCGGTAATATACGAGCTGTCATCTGTCAATGTCATTCATAGAAGTCTTCAAAACTCACCAGCAAGCACCTTGCTGCAACGCTGTGTGTTTTTCATTCAACATAATATCTGTATTGTTTTAATGCAAAACAGTTCTATTATGTTTCCTTCAAAACACACAGCGTTGGTTGAAGACCTGTTTGATATCTGCTGGTGAAAGAATACCTGAAGGATGTAGACGCTATGTGAATTGTGTATGGAATAAATGAATATTATGATACCTATATTCATGCAATGTTGAATTAAACAATTAAGTATTCCAATCCAATTTATATATTCTTGAAAATGCCAAAATTAACAATACTTGTTTCATATAGATTATTCTACTAGTAATAATTAAAGTCATATTGAGATCAATCACTTTCTTACTTATCTAATACTAATTGTTAAGTGAGATCAATCAAATTAATAATAACACTCATAATTAGGGAATCAAATTGACATGAAATGTGTACCATGTACCACATAAATATATTTAGATGTTAGAAAAATTATCATACAATAAATCTTCCTGAGGGACAGTGCTCTCTCTTATCACCTCCCGACAGTAAAATTTTCTGAAAGTGTCACTGCTTCCCCAGTTTCCTCTACTTAAAATTTCGTCAGGTGGTCTATTCTCTAGCCAGCTTCTTGAGGCCACGGCAGACCTTATGCTTCCCGGAGATGCTTCAATATTTACTTGTTTAAAGATGGATCTAATCCATCCTGAAATTATTGTCTTTGATGCTGGCCTGGCCGAACCTTTTATTGTTGTAAATAAGCTTGTTAACCCATTCACTTGTGCTCTTCTATCATGTGAATATTGTACAAGGCGTTGTATGTGCCTTACTGGACATAGATTAGGATTAGGATGGATTCTAAGTAACCACCCTGATTGTCTGTGGTTTCCAGTATCTGTTTTTGAGCCAAATTTTGGCCACAATGTTAAGGATTCATCATCTAACACCATATGTTCATTTGATATATGTAACAATGTTAGGTCATGTAAACGTCTGCCAGAGGCTAAAAGTAAAATAAGTGCTGTTCTCCTAGCAATATCAAAGAGTGTGTTAACCTCTGGTGTTGTTTTAAGCCAATCAAAGAGTAACTTTGTGTCCCATACTGGTGATTTTCTAGGCAGTGGTTTTGCTAAAGATATGGCTTTTAAAACTTGATGGACAAAAAAGTTTTTGGATATAACATCTGTTGGTATGGCACAGTATGTAGAAATTGCAGACTTGTGTAAACGGATGGTGCTAGAAGCTAAATTATCAACTAAGTATAGTTTGGCAAGAAACCTCGCTAAATCTTTGGGATCAGGTGATTTAGGATTTATGCGGTGAGAATCACACCATGATATCCATCTCTGGATAGGAGCTTTATAAGCAACAAGTGTGGATTTTCTCCAACTACTTTGTAAAAGGTCCTCTACAGACCACTGGGCAACCTGACTGACCCACCCCCAACTTTCCAAGATAGAAGTTGCAGCTTGTCGATCTGTGGAGGAGTCCTGCCTGTCGTCAGGTCTATGAGGTTCTTGCATAGATTCTGTATCGGCACTGGCTCTCCGAGAGCTCTTGCCTTCAAGTCTGGGAGCCAGGCACACTGGGTCCAGTGTGGGACTATTAATATGTACGTCCCTTCCGCCGAGTTCAGATGACTGAGCACTCGTGGTATCAAGTTGGGCGGAGGGAACACCCATGCTAGTCGATACTGCCATCTTCGACTGAATGCATCGCAGAAGCTTGCCAAGCCATCGTTTGAGTCCCATGTGACGTACTGTCGCACAACGGCCGACTTTTCGGACGCGAATAGGTCCACGTCGGGGACGCCCCACTTTTGAAATATGGCCTCCGAGGCCTGGAGCAACAGGTGCCATTCCGGCACTGGTCTGTTCCTTGATAAGCGGTCGGCTATGCCGTTGTACCTCCCCGGGAGGTAAGCCGCTGACAGAGTGACGTTCAACTGATCTGCTAACTTCATTAGTTTGCAAGTTAGGTTTAGGAGCGCTAGGGAACGTGTCCCTCCCTCGTTTCTCAAATACGCGACTAGTGTTCTGTTGTCGGATTGAACTGAAATATGTGCACTCTGAAGATTGGCTTTTTGGCTGCTTATTGCTGCGTATACGGCAAACATCTCTTTCAAGTTCGAGTGCCATTTTCTTTGATGTGTTTGCCAAGTTCCTGACAAGAGGAGCCCGTTCATGAGGGCTCCCCACCCTTCGTCCGCAGCATCGGTGGTCAGAAAGTGGGTTACTTGCCCCACGTGTAGGGGAACTGAGCTGTGGTCTATGGCTTCTCGCCACCACGTTAGCTCTTGGCAAACCAGCAGAGGGAGCAACCTTTTTTGTCTTGGTCTGCCCTGCCTGAATGATTTCAGAAATATTTGTGTCTGACGACAATGCAGTCGTCCCCTTGGAGTGGTGAGGGTAGAAAAAATTAGAAGTCCTAATAAACTCTGAACTTGTTTTAGGGAACAAAGTTTCTTTTTCAGAAGAATTGAAATTACTAACTTTACCCTCTCCACCTTGTTTGTGGGCAGGGCCTTGTGATTGGAGGCAGTGTTCCAAAGAAGGCCTAGGTATTCTAGTTCCTGAGTGGGATCTAGAATGGACTTTTGGAGATTTATTTGCCACCCGAGCTTTGTGAGGACCTCCACAGTCTCCGAGACATGGGAGTCTAAAGTTGTCTTGTCCTGGTGTGCCAGTAAAAAATCGTCCAAATAAACAAGAATGCGGATACCACGGGCTCGCAATTTCTCTGCCACCCAGTTGGTTACTGCTGCAAATGTTCTGGGTGCTGACGAAAGGCCAAATGGGAGTGCTGTCAATTGCAATATTTCCTGGTTGTAGATGACTCTCAGGAATCGTCGGTGTGATTTTGAGATCGGCAGATGAAAGTATGCTTGATGCAAATCTTTTTTCACAAGCCAGTCCTTCTGTTGTAGAAACTCTACAACATCTAGTTGAGATACGAATTGAAAATGTTTTGTGGCTACATGCTGGTTCAGACCCTCAGGTCGAATATGGGCCTTGAGTTGCCGTCTGACTTTTTCACTAGAAACATCTTGGAATAAAATCCCGCATTTACTTCTTTTGGTTTCTCTAACACACCTTGTTCTTTTAATTTTTCTATTATGTCTGTCATCTCTAAGTTTTTTCTGGTTGAGAATTTCCTTATTACGTGTCTTGTGGGGTATTGCATTGGAGGCTTGGATTTGAAGGGTATTCGACTTCCTGTTATGATTTTTATTATGAATTGGTTTGCATTCATCAATTCCCAAGCTTTTACATGGTCCTTTAAGCAGCCCCCCAGAAAAGTCTGTACCCTGGCATAGTCATTTTTGCTCTGATCCACGTTCAGCACTGGACTTGGTATCTCGGGTATTTTTAAAACGAAAGGAATTATTCCTTTTGTAACCAGATTTAAATTTTTTGTTTGTTTTAAATTGCTTATTATTTGGCCCCTTTTTTATCATTGTTAAAGCGACGGTCATGACGATCCTGGTCCCGATGATTACCTTTTTGTTTTAAATAGTCCGGTGTATTAAGCCATGTTTGAGACCCTCCTAGTGACTGCACAAGAGGTTGCAAGGCCTCTCGGCTAAAGAGATACTCTGAACTTGGTGGTATATTTAATAAAGACATCCTTAAGTTTTGACTGTTTATCTCTTTTAGGATTCTACTTCGCCTTATTTCAATGCATTCACTTCTCCTGCCACAAATTATCTGCATATTATTGTCAAAACACTTTTGAATGGGAGAGTTTGGACCAAATAGAGTGGTGACTTTCTCAAAAAGTGTGTTAGGAGACAATTCTTGTGGGTGAGCTGTAGCCCAATTAACAAGATCTTGCAGTCCCTGCTTGAGCAGCCCTCTCTGCTCTAGACCAACATTAGAGAGTCCAGCCAAAACTCCCTCGGCAGAGGCTAAATAGTCCTTGGTCTTGTTCAAGTGACATAACTCCTCATTTACCTTTAATTGTGTAAAACCTGGTGTAGCTGAACATGTTCGTAAGGTATCCTTGTAACGAATTCCTTTCCACGCTGGAGTGTCAAACTGCTGTAGTCGTTTTAGCTCCTCAAGACGCTCTGTATTAGCTTTAGGAATAACTACCTTATCATTATATTGAACATTTAAATCCCCAAATTGTAAAGTTTCTGTCTCTTTAGACACAACCGGGTTGTTTAGAAAACTACAGTGCGCTTTAGAAGTACTAGCAACACTAAGGTCAGAACAGTTTACGTTAGTAGTTGGTTGTTGGTGTTTCTGAGTAAAGTTACTGATGTAATGTGGCAATTGTGTCATGTAACCAGATATAAAACTTACTTGGTTCATTAAATTGTCGATGCGCGGGTCCGCACAGGGTAATCGCTTCGATTTCTTTGACCTCTTGTTCGGCGGTGGGGAAGCAGTGCCATCATCCTCCGAGGATGAAGACCTCTCTTCCTCACTCTCATAAGAGAACCGCCGCTCGGGTTCACTGGTCTCCACTGACCGATCTCCGTCCGAAGCATCGGTAGGAGCATCGGCGACCTTGCGGTGAGAGCTTTCGCCCTCCATTTCACTATCGCGCTCACTCATAATCGAGGATAATATGAAATTACTAATCACGAGTACTTTATTTCTATCTATATATAGCTTTAACTGAAACTTTACACCACTATATTCAAAATTTTCTAAGAAACTTGACGAGTGAAAAATTTTCCATACGTTGGCGGCAAAATTTTTAGACGCTATGAATGACATTGACAGATCGTATATTACCGCGAGCCACTGCCATAGTGAAAGATCCTAAGGTAACGTTCGGAAATTGGTAAGTGTTTTCATACTATTTACAGCATTTAAGGCAAAATCTAATGACAGCTTCTTCAACCAACGCTGTGTGTTTTGAAGGAAACATAATAAACAATATTTAATATAGATAATGCTTTTATTTCAAAAATACTAAACATTTGTTGTGATCATTTTACGAAAAATTAATACAGGGACTAAATAACAGCTTGTGAATGGTTCATTATTCTTCATACTCATTTAAAGCGCACTCAGGTATAGTTTGATTAATAGCTTGCGTTAAAATATCACTTTGTGAGACATCGGATTGATCATCATTGTTTTGTTCAGGAATAGTGATTACAATTGCATCATCATTATTAACACTTTCAGTTAATATTGGATCATTTTCACCAACCATAGGAGATTCTGCTAAATAAACGTCACTCACAGAATAATCGCTGTCTGTAATT
The DNA here is from genome assembly GCA_949629135.1 of Eremobia ochroleuca. Lineage (NCBI taxonomy): Eukaryota > Metazoa > Arthropoda > Insecta > Lepidoptera > Noctuidae > Eremobia > Eremobia ochroleuca. The sequence continues at coordinate 20,767,300 of OX451385.1, read as the reverse complement.
GTTGTTGATGTCTCAGCACTTAGACGAGTTCTGCTTCTGGATGTTTTCCGTATTTCACTTAGTAATGCGTCAGATAAGATATTTTGAATACTATTCCCGTGGTATCGCTTGCGCTGTAATAGAGAAAATTAGCTGCAGTTTTGAGTGATTAAGTATTTAATAACTCAAAATAATATCTCACAAAAATTATATTTTTGTTTGACGCACATACCTAATTTAATTTAATATACTTCTGTACACGACATTGTATGATTTATTATTTTCCGCCAGTAAAAGAAACAAAACGAAACCAAACAACAATTCCAAATCGCAAAGCAAGGAATTAATTCCGATAAACGAAGCAAAAGACCGTTAGTAAAGAGAACAGTGAAACCAAAACAACAGTACCAAATAATAAAGCAATTAAATCGAATCCAGAAAGTAAACCTAGTCGTTATTCATTAAATTTGTCAAAACGCAGATATAAACGCAGGTAGCCCCTAGATAAGAGATGTTCGGCGCGATAAACGTTAGTGCTTATATGAAATCCGCAAGACGCGCGACGCGCCCGCTTGCGCGTTTTAAATGTAAGGCAGCGGCATCTAGTGAGTGTTTGTTTATTTGTTTGTTTGTCCTCTTATGGCGCTTCAACGCCTCAACCAATCGTGATGAATTTTAGCATGCATGTAACCTATGATATGGAAATGGACATAGGCTACTTTTTATCCAGATCCCTGAATTAGTTCCCGTGGGAATCCAAAAATTGTTTGTGAGCGAAGCCGGCGAAAAGCTATTATTATTATGTTATAAAAGAACAGTACCTACATTATCACCAATTATTATGATATATATGATTTTCCCACGGGAACTATTTGAGAAATCGGGATAGAAAGTATCCTATGTCCTTTTCCATGTCATAGGTGACATGCATTCCAAATTTCAAAGTTTTCTCCCCGTGGCTTCGCTGGTAAACAATTTTTAATTTTCCCTCGGGAACTACTTAAGGAATCGGGATAAAAGGTAGCCTATGTTCTTTTCCATGTCACAGGCTACATGCATGCCAAATTTCATCCAAATCCGTTCAGTCGTTTTTGCGTGATTGAGTAACAAACATCCAAACATACAAACATACAAACTTTCACATTTATAATATTAGTTCGATTCCTCTTCCATTGGGAATGCTGACCCAACATTTAACATACCGTCAGCTATAGACATCCTAGTTGGGGCCGAAGTATTTTGGTCCGTCTTATGCAACAATTCCATAGACTTAGGTAAAAATCAGCCAAAGTTATATGAAACGAAACTGGGTTGGTTAGTGTCAGGGTACGTTGCCCGTCATAAGTCACACTCTTCTTCTCTCGTTTGTCATTTTTTGAATGAGGACGCCGACCCAGACTTATCTCGTTTTTGGGAATTAGATACTATTTCAGCCAAGCACTCCTTATCTCCTGAGGAGCGTGCCTGTGAGCAGAGCTTTAAGAAACATACCATTCGTAAAGACGACGGCCGCTTTGTCGTAACCATGCCACTGAAGAAAGATCCTTCAGTCTTAGGCGATTCCTATTCAAAGGCAAAGTGCCGGTTCATGTCACTAGAGCGTAAGTTTCTTAGAGACCCTGTCTTCAAAAGCAGGTACGTTGAGTTCATGCAAGAGTATGAACGCCTAGGTCACATGACTGAAGATAAGGAGTCTTCGCCGGGCTGTCTTCAGGAAAAAAGCTACTTTTTACCCCACCACGGCGTCATCCGTGAGTCAAGCACAACTACCAAGCTTCGTACAGTTTTCGATGCTTCGGCCACCACTAGTACTGGTGTGTCACTAAATGACATCCAAATGGTTGGTCCGACTGTACAAGAAGATATAATTTCGATATTGCTACGCTTTCGCCAGCATAAATACGTTGTAACTGGTGACGTAGAGAAAATGTACAGAGCGATTGAAATTCATCCCTCTCAACGCTCTCTACAAAAAATTATCTTCCGCTCTGAACCTAAAGAGCCTTTAAAAGCATATACACTAAACACAGTGACTTATGGCACGGCAAGTGCGCCTTACTTAGCCACCAAATGTTTAGTTAGTTTAGCTTCCAGCGCCCCTGACGATAACGTCAAACAATCAATTCAAAGAGACTTTTATGTTGACGATTATCTGGGTGGCGCTGATTCGATAAATAAAACAATCGATATTGCTCAGAGAGTCATATCTACGCTAAAATCAGCCCAATTAATATTAAGAAAATTTAAATCAAACAGTAAAACAATTTTAAAACAAATTTCGCCCTCTTATACAGATGACAACATTTTAGACTTTTCACAAACAAATATAGATACCTCTACAAAAACTCTTGGTCTGAACTGGATTTGCGATTCAGACACTTTGTCGTTTTCAATTAATATAAAGTTAAATAAAAAAGTTACGAAACGACACATACTTTCTGTTATAAGTCAGATCTTTGACCCATTAGGACTGGTCGGCCCGTGTATTGTTGAAGCCAAATTCATCATGCAGAGATTGTGGATCGATAAATATTCATGGGATGATGAGGTCTCACAAGACACCAAAAATTTATGGTTTGCATTTGCTGACACTTTACCTCTTCTGAATCACTTAAGAATTCCTCGATGGGTTCTTAGTGATAACTCAGGAATTCACGAAATCCATGTTTTTTCAAATGCTTCAGAGCGAGCGTACGGCGCTTGCCTGTACATTCGTTCTGTGGATCAATCAGGTTTAGCAAAGATACACCTCTTAACCTCTAAAAGTAGGGTAGCGCCGATAAAGCCTACGACGATACCTCGTCTAGAGCTTTGCGGAGCCTTGTTGGCTGCAAGGTTGTGTACAAAAGTTTTAACCTCTCTTACTCTAAGAGTAAGCAAATGTAGATTTTGGTGTGACTCTACTATAGTTCTAGGGTGGTTATCTACACCCCCACTACAACTACAAAGTTTCGTTCGCAACCGAATCCACGAAATTCAAGAGAGTACAGAGGGTCACGTGTGGGGCTACGTACCGTCGAAAGATAATCCGGCGGATCTTGTCTCCCGCGGGCGGAAGGCTGATTCCATCAGTGGTTCATCCTTGTGGTGGTTTGGTCCCACTTTCTTGGAGAAAGATGAACGTGAATGGCCAAGAATGCCCAATCACAACGAGAGACACGATCTACCAGAATTGGTTTCCTGTTCTGTCGTAGTAAATAGTCCTTCTAATGTAGATTCTATAAGTAGTTTGATTAACAATAGATCTAATTTAATGTATTTACAAAGATCAATAGCATATTTACAAAGGTTTGTACACAATTGTCGAAACAAAACCAACAAACGTACTGGACCATTGTCAGTTGTCGAACTTAAAGGTTCTTTAAATTTAATTTTGCACAAAGTTTAGTTGGAAATGTTTCCTGATGAATATGCTATTCTTAAAACGGCGAAAGCATTGCACAAAAAGAATAGACTTAGCTGCTTGTCCCCATTTCTAGACCCCAATAACCTATTACGTGTCGGTGGTAGATTAGACAATTCTCCATACACATACGATACAAAGCATCCTATCTTGTTGTGTAGTAAGCATCATTTTACTAAGATACTATTTGAGCATTTACACTTAAAATATACACATGCTGGGCCCCAGCTCTTATTAGCTAACGTTAGGCAAACCTATTGGCCCTTGGGCGGTAGAAGCCTAGCTGAAGCCATTGTAAATAGGTGTGTCCGATGTTGTCGGTACAAGGCGGAATCGTTGCAACCCATTATGGGACAGTTACCGACAAATCGAACTGAGTTAGAGTTCCCTTTCTTGCATTGTAGTGTTGACTACGCAGGGCCAGTGATGATAGCGGACAGGAAAGGCAGAGGTTGCAGACTTATTAAATCATTCTTGGCAATCTTCATCTGTGACTCGACAAAAGCCTGTCATATCGAGCTCGTTACCGCACTATCTAGTGAAGCTTATTATATAACGGCACCAACTTTGTCGGCACTTACAATGAGCTATCAAAGTTTCTAGTACAATCAGACCTTGAGGGTCAGATATCTCAAGAAGGTATAGAATTTAAATTCGTACCTGCATATATTATAGTCCCCACTTCAACGGTTTAGCCGAGGCAGCTGTTCGTTCCACCAAACACCATCTTAAAAGGTTACTGCAATTCACTCATCTCACCTACGAAGAAATGGCTACGTGCCTCACTCAAATAGAATCTGTTCTGAACTCCCGTCCACTTGCTCCTCTTTCCTCAGAACCCCTTGACTTTACCGCTCTGACACCTTCTCATTTTTTAATTGGACGGCCACTCAATGCTATACCTCATCCACAGGTCTCTGATTGCAACATTAATCGCCTGGAGCGCTTCAAGAGAATAGAGCACATCAAACAGCACTTCTGGCAGCGTTTCTTACTTGAATACGTACCTCTATTGCAGCAGAAGGTGAAGTGGCGCTCTTCGAAGACAGAGCTGAAGTTAGGCTCTCTGGTCCTCATAAAAGACAGAACTCTTCCTCCTCTACTCTGGTCTTTAGGAAGGGTCACAAAGGTTTATCCCGGCAGCGACGGCATAGCAAGAGTTGCAGAGATTAAGACCAAGAAGGGCACCATCAGGAGGGCTTTCAATAATATTTGCCCCCTTCCAGATTTTTGAAGTATTCACTTCAACCCGGGCAGCATGTTGGGAATCGCACCCAACAATCACGCAGACGGCACGCGCAGGCGACGTGACCGACCTACACGTCATCGTCATCGGCGAGCGAGCGGAGAATTGGCGCGGTTGATCCGGCGCGGTCGGCGGTCACTCGCTTTCTCGGAGCCCACCGCGACGGACGACACTCTCAAAACGTTAAAATTATATGTTTGTCCGGGACAGTTAAATGTTATTAGTCGAAGACGGCAAAAAACCAAGCCTATTATATTATACAGTCCACTATTATTTTCCTCTCCAACGAGCAGTTCAAACAATAAACTTCCGTATCTATCTCATTTGAAGTTATACAGCGTGTAACGGAAGGGGGGTATCAACCCTGAAGGAGGTGAATGTGCTCATGAAACTCAACAACTTTCCCCAAAGAAATATGAAAAAAAAATTTGGCCCTCCCTTACAAAACTGACTACCAGCTGATTAATTTACTATGGGAGGGCCAAATTTTTTTTTCATATTTCGACCTATGTTCTTTGGGGAAAGTTGTTGAGTTTCATGAGCACATTCACCTCCTTCAGGGTTGATACCCCCTTTCCGTTACACGCTGTATAATTACTGGAATTCTCTCTTAAAAAATTGTGTAAATGACATATTGTCATTACAATAATGGCAGCTTTATCTGGCTCAACGAGTAGGGGTTTTCTTAGTACTCGAAATACTGATGCCATTATTCCAAACACATTTTCGATGACACGACGCGCTCTACTTCAGCGATAATTGAAAATTCTTTCTCTTGAGCCCGCAGGGAGTGTTTTACCAGGATATGGTTTCATCATACTTTCAGATAGAGCAAAAGCAGAATCACCAAGGAAGAAATAAGGCAATGCTTTATTTCGTTCTGGTAAAGGTTCTGAGGCAGGCAAATTCAGCTCCTGATTAATTATCTTTGTATATAGTTGAGTGTTTTGAAATACTCCACTGTCCGAAATCCTGCCTTGACAACCAACATCAATAAATTTTAAAAAGTAATTTGCATCTGCTACAGCAAATAGTACAATACTAAAACTTCCTTTGTAATAGAAAAAATCTGTGCCAGTATTGATTGGTGCCTCTATAAGTGTATGTTTTCCATCTAGCGCTGAAATACAATGCGGAAAATCCCACTGGTCTTGGAAGTCTTTTGCAATCTTTTTCCAGTCTTCAGCATTATCTGGTAACTGTAATGTAATTGTATATATTAATTTATTTTCAGATTATTGATAATGAAGACATCGCTATTGATGCCAATACTGGTGATACGGGTACTGATGAGGAACCAGTTGACACAGCAACATCAAACTCTCTTCAACCACAAGTTCCCCCTCCTCCCAAAAAAAAGAAAGTGGATCCTAAGTTGGCAATATTAAAAGACGCTTTTGGAATTTTAAAAACATCTGCATCAAAGTCTAACGATGATAATGACGAGATAATTACATTTTTCAAATTTGCAGCCAATAAAATGAGAAAGTATGACACACATATTAAGAATGCCGTGCAACAGGCAATATGCGATATTCTTTTTAAAGCCGATTACGGTTACTATAGTCAGTATGTATGTCAATATGGATACTACACATCGCCGTCGTCATCTACATCAACAAATGTGCCTTCTCCGCCATTCGTATGTCAACAAAATACCACTCCGACTCAAGCGGAAAACAGTCCGAGTGGTAGTGATTGGGATATACAAGATCTCATATAATTTTTCTGACATAATAAAACATATGTATTAGTAATAAAGTGTGGATACTAAATAAAGAAATTGAGCTTTTAACTTACCTTAATGTTTTCCCTTAATACTTGAATTAATGCACGGCATACATCTGGAATGAATTTGTTTAGATATTTTAAACAAATATTGCATAGTTGTAAAGCTATCGCCGGTGGCTAAAAATCTTAACGTCAGTGCTAATTTATCCTGGGATGTTAAGGCTTTTCGAAGTCTTGTATCTTTTTTTTAATTATTGGCGACACCAAATTCAATAAATATTCGAATTCGACTGAAGACATTCGAGTAAAATTTTTATAATGGCCACTTATTTCTTGGGATTTTAATATATACATTATTTCATTATTTTTTCTTCCCTTATACATATTAGCTTGCCAAAATCGAGGAGGTCGTTTGTATTCCATCACAATATAATGTATCAAAATATAAGCTGCACTTCCTACTAATTCTGGAGGCGGCATGTTTGCACCGACCGTCTTTCGTGTGTCGACTGGAGACCGGAGCGCGGAATGTTAGTGCTCCGACAGGAGCACTGATGTTGCAGCCTAAGTGTGTACACTGTACACGTTCACGTTCGCGGAGCACACAGTGTTCGCAAACCACGGCGAACCTAAGTGGATACCCGGCTTTACAGGTATTCTTCTATGGGTCTACCAGAGCGTCCAGTTTGTCAACACAACACAAAAGCTTTTAAATACGGAACATTATCTATGGTGGATATCAAGTATTTTCACAACATATTTTATAAAAAAACCGAAAAAACATCTCAAGATGCATTTATTTTAAAATACTGCAAAACAAAACAAATAAAAAGGCGCAGAGGGCAGCAGAATTCAAATAGAAGAAAATTGCTACAGACTAAATTTAAGGTATTTTGTTTAAGTCAGAAGTGCATTGTTCCTGTTTGTCAGAAAGCCTTTCTTAATATATTGCAAATTACAAAGCATAGAGTTCAAGCAATAATGAAACATTTTTTTAAAACTGGTTCTTTGGTAACTGAACGGCGTGGTGGTAACCGCAAAGAATTACCATTCAGAGAAAAAGTTACTGTTGTAAAGGGATTTATTTGTAGTTTCAATTGCGATGAGCCTAATTATTGTCGGGGGACAGCAAAAAGATTTTATCTAGCCGCTGAACTTAACATTAACAAGATGTGGCGTATGTATAACACTCAAGCACAAAATAATTTAAAGTGAAGAAGGCATATTTCAGAAAAATGTTTAATACGCATTTTAATTTAGGGTTTGGCTCTCCCCGAACAGACGTCTGCTCAACTTGTTTGCAGCATGATGAGTTATTAAAAGTAGAGAAAGATACATCAAAACGAAATGCTATTATGATAGAAAGAAGAGTTCACAAATTGCGAGCCAAAGCATTTTTTGATTTAGTTCGCGAAGAGAAAGCTGATATGATGACGTTTTGTTTAGATTGTCAAAAAAATTGTCCCATGCCGAAGCTTCCTGATCAATCCACGTATTATTCTAGACAATTATATGTTTATAACTGTACCGTTATCCAAGGAAATTCAAAGACAAAACTTTCAAAGGAAAATACTTTTGCTTACTGCTGGACTGAAGACACTTTTGCGAAAGGCTCAAATGAAATAGCCTCTATTGTATTCCACCGACTTTGTTCAACAGATTTTGTTGGGATAAAAACAGTACGTCTGATTGCGGGTGGCTGCGGTGGACAAAATAAAAACTCGTCAATGGTGACAATGATTGCTAAGTGGCTGACAAATTATGCCCCAGAAACAGTAAAAGTTGTTAAAATAGTGTTCCCCGTAGTAGGACATTCATTTATACCGCCGGATCGAGTATTCGGGATGATTGAAAAAGACTTACGCAAACAAGAAATCATCAAAAATCCCGAAGAATACTTGAAAATTATTGAAAATTACAGTACTGTGATTAAACTAGGAGTTGACTTCAAAGTTTATGACTGGAGAAGCGCTATGAAGGCTTGTGTCAAAGATGTCGGTCAGTGGCACTTTCAAAAGTCTGAACGATTTTTTATTAAAAGAACAAAGAGTAGAGTTGATGTAGTAGTAAACGGAGATTTATTTTATAAAACACTAGCGACCCGCCCCGGCTTCGCACGGGTGCAATGGAGGAACACTGATAATTTTAGAGCCATTGTTTCTCGTAAAAAGTATAGGATAAAAAATGGTTATTGTGGGTTATCCCTGAGAGATAGACATATACCATCGCGGACTTTTTTGTAGACCTTTTTAAGGTGTACAATACTGTAGGACATTATTTTGATCTATCTCGACGGGTTCAGCCAGCGTTTACAATGTAAGCGCAAAAAAATGTGTTTATTTACGACATTACATTAGAAACCTCTAAAATTATCAGTGTTTCTCTACTATATTATGCATGTATTATACATATAAACCTTTCTCTTGAATTACTCTATCTATTAAAAAAAACAGCATCAACATCCGTTGCGTAGTTTTAAAGATCTAAGCATATATAGGGACAGACAGACAGGGAAGCGACTTTGTTTTATACTATGTAGTGATAGTGAAGTGACGGACTGTACAGAGGGATAACAAAAAAAAAAAAAAAAAACTTTCATACCATGACTGTTGCTGAAATTATTTCTTCTGGACGTGTAAATGCGAATAAGTTAACATATGTGAAAAATTTAATAATAAAACATTACGGAGACAATTGGACGGAAGATGAGGGATTGATGTACTATAAATCATTAGTTGAGACAGAGAATACAGATGTCTATGAGGTTTTATGCGAATCTCAGAATGAGGAACCTATTTTACGAATATGATTATTTTTCTCTTTATTATTTTCTTTAATATTGTGATTAAAAGTAAACATACAGATTAAAAACGTTTCCTGTAAGTACTTATAAATTTTTAATTTTGTTTTACTGCTTACCTAGATTGTCATGATGTTCCTACGTATAGTTTTGTCAATATAACAATACAAACCATTTCATTCGTTTTCTTTATATTCCTTGACATTAACTTTGGATTTCCCAAAGTATCAAGATAACTTGCTCACGTATTGTTTGATTTCAAAGATGGCGTTGACTGTTTCAAAAATGGCAGTCTCCAACACAGTTACTATTAAACCCGGAAGTTTCCAATAAAGCGTAACAAAGCCAGCAATCTCCATTTGTTTTTTAACGATTTCTTTAAATACTTTCTCGATATTTCTATTAAATTGATTGAAATTACTCACACATATAGCTAGTAAGTATAATTTTGCGAAATATAAAGTATTTTGACAAAATAATGAATCAAAACACGTTTTTCATGTTTATTTCAAATGTAAGTAAAGTGGAGAATGCCATTTTTGATATTAAATGACTCAATTATGAACATTCTTGTATAATTCTTAAAGCCATATGCGTTCTGCATAATATAATACGAGACATAGATGGGGACATCGACAAATAGTGGAGCGCCGTAAGATTTATACCTCGGAATCCAGGGCCAGTCAATTAATCTTCATAAAAATTTTTGAAATGTGTTTTTAACAGCATATAGAAAAATGTTAAAAAAAATATTTTGCCCGATCTCAATTTTTTAATTATTAAAATAAATAATTATTAATTTTTCGGAGTTTTCTTTTATTTTTATTAGTTTAAAGTTATATTTTGAAAAGGAGAACTATTACAAACTTGTCCTTGGGCCTCAAGGGACTGCAGGTGCAGCCGCATAGGTCGATTGATCAGGTTAAGCCATGCTTGCCGCGGTTGGTCTGTGGATGGGTGACCATCTTTACATACCGAGACCCCTCCGCGCCTCGGAAAGCACGTTAAGCCGTTGGTCCCGGCTGTCATTCGTGGATCTTTGACAGTCGTCACAGGTAGTCAGAAGCCCGAAAGTCTGACAACCAGTCTTACCAAGGGGTATCGTATTACCCAGTAACTGGCTTGTGGAGGTCAGATAGGCAGTCGCTCCATGTAAAATACTGGTATTCAGCTGCATCCGGTTAGACTGCAAGCCGACCCCGACATAGTTGGGAAAAGGCTGGGCAGATGATGATATATATTTATTATTGTGCAGTAAATATGATAAAAGTTAATTACTGAACATAACTGTGTTTTACAAACTTTGAAAATAGTGGCATGGATAGTAAGTATTTGTTTTTTTTATTTTGTTACTCGCTTATGAAAACAATTTCAAATACTTAATCGTTTATTTTATAATAAATCGATGCTGAAAGTTAGAATGTTATACTTAAATTGAATAATATTCATTATTAATCATGATATAAGCGTTAGTTATTAATATTACTAATATTTGTTGTTACAGCCTCTTATCAAAATGAGTGAACCATCGAATAGTGATGACAATCAAAGTAATTATTGCCTCATTTGCGATAAAATCAGATCTAGTTCTCAATTAAGCTCCGAACTAGGAGAACTTGTAAAGCTAACTAGTGGAATATCAATGCTGAAAGCTACTTCTGCAGAAAGAGCGGAGGGATTGTCTCAGTATTTAATACTCGCGAATTTGTATACGTGCATTCAGTATGCAGGCAAAAATATATCAATAAAGGATGCATAAGTGATCATTTAAAAAAAGAAAACATCACATCAGCATGTTTTCTACCTAAGAAAAAGCTTCGAAAGGCTACTTCAATTGACTTTGATTGGAAAAGTAGGTGTTTTTTAAGTGAAAAAGAAGCGGATGAAATGAAGGAAAAAAGAAAGTCGAAATCGTCAAAACAGCAAATCAGCTATGTAACTACCTCTTATTTCAAGAAAACCATTTTAAATTTGATAAGTGAAGAGAAAAGTGAATATTGTCGCAATATATAAAAGTGGAATAAATCAATGGTAACAGCTGTACTAATCCTTCACCTACAATCTACATCAATGAGATCGATGACGATAACGACGACAATGATGAACAATAATGTAGAAATATATAGTTGAAAATATATATATATTTTTTGTAACTCGTTATTTTTTTGCTAAATATTATTAAATTAACATTAAAGTTACTATGCAAACATAATTTATTAGGTATAAAATTGAAATCTTTACTTTAAACATTTTTTTCCTCTTGTCCTTCTCATTTTTCAGTAAATTGTTGTTATATTTTTTTTTAATCAAGATCGGTCAATATTTTTTTTTTAACTTTTTTATTTGAGCTTTCAACAATGCAGTCGAACAGTTTTTATGAAGATTCATTGACTGGCCCTGGATTCCGAGATTTTACAATTTTTATGTCTTACGGCGCTCCACTAAAAGAGTACAATAACACAATACGGATACAAAGTAATAGAAATCGTCTTCATACTCGTAGAAGATACAACGCACCAATGCAATCAATGTTCGTAACACATTTATGTCTTACTTTTGTGAGAATTGATTATAAATATTAAATCACACGTATAAAATAAATAAAATAAAATAAAAATGGTTTATTGGTAAAAACAAGTTTAGGTATAACAAAATTTTTTGATTGGATCCTCCTTTTAGGCAGATAGTGCCTGTGTTAGGAGAATCCGCTCTTCCATAGCAAGATGTGTTATACAAAAAACAAAACGTATATTTTTTATGCTAACTAAACTAAACTACATTAATTAACATTAACTTAAATCAAATATGAGTATGAGTGGGTGTATGTGTGTGAGTATATATGAGTGAGAACGTATATTAACGAACGTATATTAATAAAAGAGTTGATCATAATACATATTTTTTGTTTATCTTCTTACCTCCTTTACCAACGATTCCAGAAACTTCTGTCCACTTTCGTTTTACCACAATCCTATTTTTATGTAGTGGATGACAAGCTTTCCACAACTCTGGTCGGTTTTGGACTGCTGTTATAAACATTTCAGTTTCCTCGTCGTTCATTTTGGATCACAAAATACACTCGCTCGCCTTCGTTGCCGATTGCAAACTAGTATGCGTCACGCGGTCACGCCACGCCGCCTTCAAGCATGCTCCTCCCCCTCCCCTTTCTACCCCCCGCAGGGTTAGCCGCGTCCGCCGCCGCGTAGCCCGCCGCGTCCACCGCCGCGTCCGCAGCTACACTTCATGCGACGCGCCATGACCCTCGGCTCCATGGACGAATTCGTACTTAATCATATGTTTGTTTTTGTGCGTGTGAAGACGCGGACCGCTGCACGCGCCGTCTCTTTGTGAACGCAAAAAACGTCCAACGCAACGCTAGACGCCACACTGCACGCGACGCGCGAAGCCACGCGTCTCCGTAAACGAGGCCTAAAAGAGACCGATTCCGGTGACTGCATTTTTTATGCCACGAGAGAGCCATTTTGGTCGTATTTTGGTATTAATTTTCATTCTAGATACAGGAAAGCACAAGTCATAGAATAGTTTAAACAAGTCATGGAAAATTGTAAATGCTTGATTTGTATCATTAGCTTCATACACTTCGTGAAACTTAAGTTGATTAAGGCAATTTTCAAACTTTAATAAATTGGCTTTAGAATAGACTCTTCTGTGCACGAACCAGTGATCAAACAAGCAGGTCTTTCTTACTGGACAGCATAAGATCTCAGCTTTATGATCAGACAGCCCCAACTCTACAGTGTCAGATTGGGCACCGTGAATGTTATGAAAGATGTTATCGATATACGAGCCAATGTTGGGTCTTGTGGGCTCGATGATAGATTGTTTTAGATTAAATCCAATTATTAGTTGCGCTAGCTCTAAAGTATGCCTATTTCTTTTTAATATATCTATATTAAAGTCGCCACAAACTACGAGTTCTTTGTTCCCAGTTTTAGTAAGGATAGACAAGATATCATTGAAATGATCAAGAAATATATTTAAGTTTTTACTCTTCGGTACTCTATAAAGACACAGTATAATTAAGTTGTGATCTAATAGCTCAATTGCACAGGACTCAATAACATTGGCGATATTAAATTTCTGAATTGTTGTTATTACTTCATATTTTAAATTACGTTTCACCAATATACACGTTCCCCCTCTGCGTTTGTTACGAGAGAAATAAGTTGCTAGGACAAAGTTTGGGATCTGAAGAAGCTCTACGTCATCTTGTATCATATTATGCTCTGAGAAACATAGTACATCGATAGTTTTGCCTGTCTCTGCCAAGTCATCCAAGCCTACTGTAAATAGGTCCGATTTAGCAAGAAGTCCGCTTATATTTTGGTGCAATATAGTGATACGGTTATAAACGAAATAAACCAAGGCAATTATTAGTGCTCACCTTGACTAGATCTCTGGCTGCAGAATGCGTCTCTAACGGAATATTTTCATTTAAGTTAATGTCTGTTTGAGTGCTCTGATCAGCAGATCCTAAATGATTGGTTTTAACATATTTGTTAGTTCGCTCACTTAAACAATTATTAATATTAACATTAGATGACGATATAATACAACATTTTGATTTATATGACAAGCGCAAAATTTCCCTTAAGACATATCTACATACATAAATTGTTAATTGATGACGTCTGGGTTTATATTTATAGAAATCCATCTCGACAAAAACAGTATTAATAATAATAATAATAATAAAACCATTTATTTTCAGGTAACAAAGACCCATAGATAAATACCTTAACTTAAGTATACATAATATAACAATTGTGTTAGTAAATAAAACTTAAAAACTATGTTAGTATCACTTGGTAGCACTAAGTCTTTGTGCGTTCCGGTGGCACTTGCCCGCGAAAGCGTCGGAATACCACATCCTGTGGCCAAAAGCTTTCGTCCATCACCTGATGCAGGTAGCAGGTTGGTATGCGCAACACAAACGCCTTAAAACTTACGTTGCGATGCGACTCCAGCAGCTGCACTCTCGGCGCGTACTTCAGCCTTTGGTGTACGTACTTCACGATGTCTTCCGCGTCGGTGGTGTAGTGGAGACGGGAAATATACACCGGGGTATTCGGCTTCGCAGCACGCAGTTTTTCGTTGGGCTCCGTAGGAGCCTTGCCGCAGCGGTTCTTACAGCTACTCTGTCGGCGCTTCCTCCTTTGCACCGTCACAAAGCCGTTATCATCAGCCGTCGCCGTCGTCGTCGTCATCTTTGAGAAATTTACTAGGATATAAGTGTTTTTAACGGATTCTATCCATGATTCCAATTTGTGCCGTATCTTATAATGACCGTCATCGTTTGTAAATCCAAGTATAATATCACAAAATCGTTCATAGTTAACTTTGAAATGTCTGAAGCACAGGAGGAGAGAAGATCGGGCAGTTTGGCGCCAGATTTCCAGAAGCAGAATACACTGTATTGGAATCCGAGTAGTTGTTGTCTTGAGTCTTCTAAATGTTGTAACCCTGGTTGTCTGCTAAAACAATCACTCTAGATTTCTGATATCTACAGTTTTTATGTTAGTTTTGCCTGTGGAAAGTTCATTAAATAAATAATATACATAATTCATCATAGTTTTGTATAAAGTCCGTCAACCCGGCCTTGGTCAGTGTGGTGGACCATGACCTAACTCTTCTCATTGAGAGAGGAGGTCCATACCCTGCAGTGGGATAACGATGGGCTGATATTATTTTATATGGAAAGTAATGAATGTAAGCTATGGTATATGGATATTTAATTTTTACTTTCTATCAGGCGCATTACTAGACTCCGATCTCCTATTACTAATTTTCTAGCATCCCGTATTAGAGCTTAGGACAAACAACTCAACTTATACCTCATAATAACCATCGAGGCAGTGAATATTAACTTTAGTAATCTTATCGTCGTGCATTGCATGTTGCGATTGTCATAAGTTCATAACTTAAACAAAGTGAGCTCTAAATAAATAAGATTTCAAACGAATAAATAATAAATAAATAAATAATAATAAATCCCTGGACATTTCACACAGCACCATTTGTCCCAAGCTAAGCAACCTAATGCTTGTGTTATGGTAACAAGATGGCTGATAAACTACTTATATACAATTTTTTTTTTTTTTGTAAATACATACATATTATAGATAGAAAAACACCCAGACTCGGAACAAATACATGTAGGTCATACAAATATTTGTTCCGTGCGGGAATCGAACCCGCGACACGCAGCGCAGCAGTCAATCGCTTAACCACTGCGCCAACCGTGCCGTCAATTATCATAAATGATCGTCGATTGACTCAACTCATTGTAAGCAGACCCGCTACGAACCATAACTGCTAACACTATAATTATAATCATCGGGCGCCTGAATCGATGCAATCAGATTACTTTATACATTGTACAGGGTGTCCCATGGCAGATTTAGGATTTCTTAATGAAATAAAAAGATTTAATTATTTTAGAATATAAATGTATTTGCTATAAAAAGAAAGACGAGATATGAGGATTTTATTTTTTAAAAATCACTCTTATTTTTCTTTTTTATATGCCGTAGAATTGTAGGTTTTGGAATAGAATAAGTCTTTGAAATTTTGTTCAAACTTAATTCTTTGTTTTCGTAAGCCACAACACAATAGCTCTTTCTAGGTCCTCCTTATAATATTTAATTTTAGCTTTAGGGTCCGTCATCTATAACAATATAAATACAGTCTGTAAAATAAAGGTACTTTTAGCCTAGTCGGCTTAATCGTACCAGTACAATTTACTCAACTGCGAGTGGTACGATTTAGCGAACTAGGCCATTTAAAAAAAAAGCAACAGTCCGGCATAACTTCAAAACTTAGACACACAATAAAAACCAAAATTGTAATAGAATCAAGAAAACTGTGTATATATAGCTTACCTTGTTTACGAGTCATAGCTTACCTTGTTTACGAGTCATATCCTTACGAATTTACGGTATTTGCATTAATTATCGATACTTCATAAGCTGAGTGACTTACTAGAAGACAGAAGAAAGCGAATAGCTCAGACTAGAAGAAAGTATGCAGTATGTGAGTCGGTTGCCGTAAACACCTCATTTGCACGAAGATTTTTTCCATTCCGAGGAGGTATGCTGCTCAACAAAGTAAACAAAATAGCTCCCTTTTCCAACCATTGCACACTGCGTAATTTTGGCTTACTTGTGGCCAGGTTCAGTTTATGTGTTTATTTGGTAGCTTTTACTATTTTGGAGGCTTATCAAAGACAATGACAATTTTTTTTTTTGAGTAGTTTGGCTACATAGCAATTATCGAGAAAACCCCATAGAAACCATAGAAATGCAATATCTTTTTTCAGGTACATCAGTAACGAATAAATTAAGTATCTTCTCATTAAGAAAATACAAAACTATAATATTTCCAAAAACTAGATTCGAAACGCGGATAATTAAGACGTCATTCAATGTTTTTAGCAAAAAAATAAATATTTTTTTGCCGGTTTCTTTTTAAATTACCGCATTTTCTTTTTAGTGGAAAATATGTACGACATAATAATACATTTGAATAAAAAATATCAGCTCAAAAGAATAAAGGGGTGATGAGATATAATTTTTTTTAAATTTTTGTTTAGGGTTGTCACTAACCTTCTTAACCATTTGATTAATTTATTCTGTTTAGTCATTTGATTGATTTAAATTATACTAGATTATTTAAATGAATATATCACACGCGCAAAAGCCTAAGCATTTTGAACCGATTTCGAAAAAGAAGGATGTTTCAATTCGATAGAATATTTTTTTTCTATTTTATTGATATTATATGGCCTTTATTATAACCTATAAAGTTATACTTTCCTAAAATGTAAAAGACAAAAACTTTAACAACATAAGCTGGGAGTACCTCCACGTGGTGAAGGCAGTAACAGTTTTTACTGGCTAAAACTCCCATTCAAATGTACATAATTATATCAATATGGAACGTAGCTTATGTAGCTAGATGTCTTCGGGCTTCTGTTTGAGTTGTTTTGTCGTACCCGTACATCTAATAGTGGCACGGTAGCCTACCCGGTAACGCGGGGGAGCAGCCACTAAACATTTTACTGAATTCGGAAAACGGAATTCATAGGAAACAATGGAATCGGACCAGTCATATATTGTCCCTGAGGAGGAATTGACCCGTTCTGTGACTTGTCATTTCGGGTCTCAACCGAGTGACTTGGGGCAAGAGAATATTGACCCTCAAGACGATCTGCGAGAAGTGGCTAAATTATCAATAATGCCTCAGAAACCTACGCATCCTGACTTATTTAAGTTATTAGAAAATAGAGCTCATTTGCAAGGACCCAAATCGCGACCTCTGGATATTCCTGAAAACGAAAGAACAAAAATAGTTTTGAGTACAATTTACCCTAAGCGTATTCCTAATTACACACAAACAGAATTTGACATATTTAAAAAAAAGACTGCAGATGTGTGGGGTAATTCTGTGGATGTTGCTAAGACAATTATAAACATTGTAGCACCTACTTTAGCTGTTATATTTAATAATTGTATTGAATGTGGTGAGTTTCCTGATCTTATGAAACACAGTAAAATAATACCGTTGTTTAAATCGGGTAGTACATCAGACCCTACTAATTACAGACCTATTTCCGTACTACCTAACTGTAGTAAAATTTATGAAAACCTTATTTTAAATCAATTGCAAAGATTTTTCAATAAAAATAAATTACTGAATAATAAACAGTTCGGTTTTACAAGGGGTCGTTCAACTACCGATGCCGGAGTTGAACTTTTAGGACATATTTATAGTGCATGGGAGGACAAATGCGATGCTTTGGGCATTTTTTGTGATTTGTCCGAGGCATTCGATTGTGTTCTTCATGAAACCTTAATCAGGAAACTTCACCACTACGGAATCCGGAACGCCTCTCTGGATCTTCTCACTTCTTGCTTAAGTGATAGGATTCAGAAAGTTGATGTTAACGGGAAAAGGTCACCCGGATCTGTAGTAAGAATGGGGGTTCCACAGGGCTCAATACTTGTACCATTTTTATTTATTATTTATATGAATGACTTGCTTTACCTCATAAAGGATGAACATGATATAGTGTTGTTTGCAGATGACACTTCACTTTTATTTAAACTCAAACGTCAACAGCTGGTTACTGACAGTATAAATAGTGCCCTCGCAAAAGTAGTTAACTGGTTTAATGTTAATAATCTACTTCTTAACGAAAAAGAACCAAGTGTATTAAGTTTACGATACCAAATGTTCGACAAGTAGAAACTGGTGTTCTTATAAAGGGTGAAAAGTTAAGTGGGAATCTCGCAATCTAAGGGGATTTAACCCAAAATATGAATTGTATAATTTATAATATAGTTATAACCTATTTATACCTAAGACCCTATTTGTCACAGCTACATATTAGAAATTCTTGTAGCTAGGCTGAAAAAAAAGAAGTTGAAGTGGGTCGATAATAATCGTTGTACCTTTTTTTTTTTGTGTGGGAAATTATCAAATAACTTCTCCCACTCTGGACGGAGCGGGAGAGTGTGTCAGACTTTTACTGACTAAAACCCACCCGTGTTCGTTCAGTTGCCTGTGCCAAGGGCCACTCTTTCGAACAATCCGCGACCCTGGCAGGCATCGGCCCTAGCGGACCCCGTCAGTTACTGCTGACATCTCTTTGAGGCACGCGTGGAACACGACGCGCCGTCGACCCGGGCCTGGTCCTTATCGGACGGCGAGCTGCCCATTGCTCACCGTCCGCAAGCCCGCGCCTACGGTGGCCGGGAGTCGGCTCTTGACTCCCGACGCCCAGGGCGTCTCCTGTGGCGACTAGGGGCGTGAGGGCGCAAAGATTGCCTCTCCCTCACGCGTTCCGCCTCCTCCTTCGCAAGCATTACTGCTTCGCAGAAGGAAGTGACGGCTTCCCATGCACCCTCGCTCCGTACCATGGCCTGGACCAGGGCCGGACGCGAGAGATCGCCGCCACCAATCGCCGCCGCACAGACGAGTATTTCATCTAAATATCCGATCAAAAGTCGAAAAGTCGAATTTTGTTATATTGCTTTACAACTATTAATATAATAACGCTATCGACTATGAGGTGCTATATATGTGGGGAAACATCAAAAGACTTCAACAAACTTATTAAAAAAAACATAGAGAATCCTGATAGTCTTAAATTTGGGCTGTCGACACTACATGCCAAAATTCGATTTTTTGAATCACTTCTTCATTTATCATATAAAATACCTATAAAAAAATGGCAGGCAAGAACTAAAGAACATAAAAATATAGTAGCAGAAATAAAGAAGAAAATTCAAGAGGCTTTTAAAGAGGAAATGGGGCTGCTAGTGGATATTCCGAAGGCAGGGTTTGGGAACACCAATGATGGGAACACTGCAAGGAGGTTTTTCTCAAATCCCGAAACTTCTTCCCGCATTACTGGGATTGACATCAATGTAATAAAAAAATGCAGTGTCATATTGGAGACTTTGTCAAGTGGACACAAAATTGATACGCAGAAATTTGAAAACTTTGCTGAACAAACTGCAAAGCTATATGTAGATTTGTATGAGTGGCACCCCATGTCACCTACAATGCACAAAATTTTAAGACATGGCGCCACAGTCATTGATCACGCTATTCTGCCTATTGGCCAGTTGTCGGAAGAGGCGGCTGAGGCCAGAAACAAACACTTCCGCATGTATAGGCAGAATTTTTCCAGAAAGTTTTCGCGCGAAGACTGTAACAAAGATGTGCTAAACAGACTTCTGCTAACTTCGGATCCTTTTTTGAGCAGTACCAGGCAAAGGCAACGAAAAAAAAGTAAGCCATTTTCCGTTGAAGCATTAGAACTCTTGCTCCCGGAGACATCGTACGTCTCGTCTACAGAGTTTGACAATGAGGAGGACGATGGATCTAGTGAAGGTGATTCTGATTAGAAGATTTGTGATGTAAAAACTTTTTATTTAAACTTCATGTACAGTAGTGGTACAAAGGCGGACCTAATGCAACAAGGAATTCATCACCAGTCAACCATTCTCTACTTAATGTAATATTGTACATGTGTCTGATGTTTTAAATACAAAATTATCACATTAAACTACCTTTTATTTTATGTCCAATCTATAAAAATCACAAAATAATTTTGATCGACTTTTTAAGTCAAATACTCGTCTGTGCGCCGTGAGGACGCGGCGGTGCTCCGACCAAGCCGGGCAGACCTCCACCGTGTGCTCCACCGTGTCCTCCGGGCGATCCACACAATGATGACACCCGGGCGTTTCCTCCCGCCTTATACGGAACAAGAACCTCCCGAAGCAGCCGTGTCCGGTGAGGACCTGCGTCAGGCGGAAGGTGAGGACGCCATGGCGCCTCTCTAACAAAGAGGGGACTTACCGCCGCAATTGTGGCGTGCCCAAATCGTTGTACCCTTACAATACGAACAACAACATTAATGTGTCATCTTCACTTGAGATTACTGATCAAATTAACGTATAGTCTTGTTTATTGGTTTATTATTGTATTTTGTATATCTTACATGGTAAGTTAGAGTGTATTTTATATAAGAAATAGTTGAACATTGATCTAATAACATCATTTGAAAGTACAGTTAAATTAAGCATTTATTAGAGATGATTTCCAAAACAAAAGGTGTATAAAATAAAATGACCTGAATATCCCGGTGTGTCTATTGTTTTAGTCTTAACTTTTGAGAACAACTGATAAAACTTGAGATTTTGTGCGACGGTCGTACATTTTTTTTTCGGTTTTCAGAATGACCGCCGAAATTACAAAAAAACATTTTTTTTTTTATATTTAGACCTCAAATGCGAAAAAGGATCGAATTGATGCTATTTTTGCTTTTATAATAGGTAATTACCCTCAAGTACAGTTTTCGGAAGGTGCTATAATTGAAATCAACCTCTTACCGCATGCCAAGCCATTTATGGCTTCCCGTTTTTAATATTTTTTTACAGTTTATCTAAATATTAAAATAAGAAAACAAATATTGAATAGTGTCTATCATTTCTCAGTGAAACGAAACGTATTTTTTTAATCTATGGTAAGTCTATGGTTATTCAAATATTTGAGGTTATTTGTTGCGCGGCCGGCTGTTGAATTGCAACAAATTGAGTAATAAACATATTAGTGAAAAACAAATATAAAACGGTGAGTGAGTAAATCAAATAAAATAATTATATACTCCTTGAATCATGCTTTACGACGAGTGTTAGTTATTTTTGTGTTCATGTTTGTTTTTGTTACATTTTTGACCCATTTTTTGAAAATTCCAAATATGGCTTCGTATGCGTTCCCACTGTCTTACTGTCAGTCATATATGGCTTTGTATGCACTATGGCTTATCATTCTTCTTTTTCAGAAATGGATCCTTCTCGCTTTTATGGATGTTCTAAGCATGTAAATCCTATCCCTGGTGATGGCTTTTTGAGTGATGACGACCTTGTTTCCGATTCAGACCCAGAATACGAACCTTCCTCTTCTCGTTTACCCAAAAAAAGACATATCCTCATACCTGAGTCTGACTCAGAAAGCTCTGATGACAACATACCTTTACAGAAACTACAGTCTAATAAAAAAAAGGGTAAAAAATTCAAAAAAGACCTGGTACAATGGAAATCTGACAAAATGGAACCATACGATAAAAATAACTTCCTATTCATGGGAAACGCAGATTTACCGGATACAATACAGCAATTAGAATCACCGGCAGATTTTTTCAGTTTTTTATTCACAGATGATATGATTGAATTAGTTGTTGAGAAGTCTAATATAAAATCTGTTCAGGAAAATATCAATAAGCCAGGCATTACAAATAAAGAGATGGAGCAGTTTATTGGTATTGTTATTTTTATGTCGTGTGTGAAATTGCCAGCAACCAGAATGTATTGGTCAAAACACATCGGTCAGGCACAAGTTTATGAAGTTATGACGTGCAATAGATTCGAAGTCATAAAACAGTTTTTGCACTTCAATAACAATGTCAATTTCAAGCCTTTCGGAACCGACGGACATGATAAACTTTTTAAAATTAGACCTCTTCTGAATCAAATTCGTGAGCGTTTGTTACTAGTCCCAAAAGAAGAGTTTTTGGCTGTTGACGAACAAATAATCCCGACAAAATGTCGTCACGAGCTAAAACAATATAACCCTGCAAAACCACATAAGTGAGGTTACAAAAATCAGGTTTTGAGTGGCGTAACAGACTTTAGTTATGACTTTGATATCTTTGCTGGAGACCACAGCAATACTCGTCCTACAGATGCACCTGATCTGGGTGTCAGTTCAAATGTTGTGAGTCGGCTCACCGCCACCGTTCCAAGACACGTCAACCATAAAGTTTGTTTTGATAACTGGTTCAATAGCCCGAATCTTCAAGTTTATTTGTACAAAAACGGCTTGTTACCTTTAGGTACAGTAAGACAATCGTCTGCCAAACTCAAATATGCCTTCTGAAAATGATTTGAAAAAAAGGGGACGAAGTTTCGAAGAAAAAATTGCCATTGTAGATGACGTCAAACTAAGTTTAATTTCATGGTTTGATAATAAGAATGTAAATATTCTATCAGCATATGTGGGTAGTGAACCAACTACGACAAAACGACGTTATTCCCGTCAAGAAAAAAAGTACATAGATGTAGTTTCTCCCCAAGCTATCGATGTTTATAACCAGCACATGGGAGGGGTCGACTTACTGGATTCAATGCTCGGTTATTACCGAATTCACTTACGATCACGCAAATGGTACAAAAGGATCTTCTTCCATATGATAGACTTGTGCATGGTTAACGCATGGCTTCTATGGCGCAGGGTTAACGAAAATACATATATGCCCCTATTTGATTTTAAACTTGCAGTTTCCGAACATATGCGTAAAGCAGGCAAAGTTATTTCCAAGGCAAAAAAACGTGGTCGTCCAGCAAGTCTCTTGGGAACACCGACATCGTCCAGAGCTGGTACTCCAAACAGCATGCCAGGTTCGCCAGTTCCCTCGAAAAGGTCTCGAAAGGCTCCAGCCAGGCATCAAGATTTACCATTGACTTCAGTACGTACTGACAACGTCGATCACTTTCCTATTTGGGTCAAAAACCAACGCCAATTATGTCAAAACTGCTCAAAGCTTCGTTCTTACACTAAATGTGAAAAATGTGAGGTATTTTTGTTATAATGAGAAAAGAAACTGCTTTAAAGATTTTCACAAAATATAATAACTGTGCATACGAAGCCATATATGCTTTCAGCCCATTTTACAAAAATGCATACGAAGCCATATCTAGGGTCGGCAGACTAAACCACATAAGTCAAAAAAATGCTTTTTGTTATTATTATACCAACAACGTTAAAATAAATTAATACATCGACGGACTAAAGCATATAAGTCACAGTCGGTCATAACAATTTAAACTCTAATGCGTACCTTTTGAACCTTATCATTCCCTTCATATCTTACGATATTATAAACAACATAAGACGACTTATGTCAAACGGTCGCATTCGATTTTTGTACTTGATAAGACGATGTCTAGTGACTTACGTGATTAGGAACGTTAAGTGGGTGACGTTATCGAATTGCTAGCTTGAGGGTAGGTCATTAAAATTATAATTTATTGACTAAAAACACTGAAGTGCGAGTCATTCGAAACGTGCGACATAATTTCAGTCAGTAGTGATACGCTTATTCAAAAGTTGGAAATAAGATGGATGCGCTATGACAATGAATTCGGAGTAATTTCTTACAAAAACAACTTAGAAGAAGACACACCATTTTTTAATGTAAGTTCAACAAAAGGCCGAGCATCTCTCGATAGACGAGATGATTATACCATTTTCAGGCCAGTGTGGTATTAGGCAGTACTGCCCTAGTAAGCCCAATCCCGTCGGATTAAAAGTATTTGATTTGGCCAACCCCAGCGGATGTATTTGTGACATGAAGGTATACGAGGGGGCAACGACATTTCCAGGTTATGATGGTTGCAGTTTAGGAGAGTGTGCTGTTTTGTACTTGACAACGTCATTAGTTCCAGGTCACTATTTATACTTTGATCGCTACTTCACATCTATGAAGTTGATGCAAGAATTAACCCATCGTGGTTTTAATGCTACTGGGACTATTATGAAGAATCGTGTAACTCGCGACTGTGTCTTGACACCTGACAATGAGTTCTCAAAACAGAGCCGTGGAACTACAGAAGTTCGTGTTACGCAAGATGGAAAAATTGCTGTTACGAAATGGTTAGACAATAAGGCTGTTTTACTAATGTCAACTTGTTTAACTGACGAAAAAGTTGATACATGTAAGCGTTGGAACAAAATTACTAAAAGAATATGTTCAATATATCCGTTGCAATAAATCCCTTGCCTTTGTTGTGATTAAAAACCAAAATAAATAATAGTTTACGTTTCAAGTATGTCTCAATTACGGAGCAAAGAGATCACTCTTTGCTATTTCAAATAAATATATTTTTAAGTATAACTTGTTTCATTTGATTTAGGAAACGAATATCCTAAATTAAGTACATCAAAAATTAATTATAATAGTTATATAAAACGGGTGTGTAACGGTTGATATAATAACAAAAAATCTAACGTTCACTTGACCTAATTTCAGTTAATATACTTTTGTTTAATATAACGATCAGTTGAGATAATGAATTGTTGATATAATTTCATTTTATCTAATTTCTTATGATATAATAAACATTTCCTATAATGCACATTTGACATAATATTCATGTAGTATATTATTCATTTACTATAATATTCATAATCTCTAATAACTTTTAATATAATTTAATAAGATGTAATATTTATGTGATGCTATGTTAGGATTAAAAAAATATTGTACTGTTTTTTTTTTCTTCGCTTTATACCCTATACACCTACCACACTCAACTATTGTAACCAGTAGAAATTGGATGCAATCTGGACTTTAGGGCACCCCGACTCGGACAGGTTAGGTTAGAAGGGGATGGCGGGGTCGTGTGAGCGAGCGAAGCGAGCGAATAGACCCCGCCATCCCCTTCGTGGTTATTTTTTTATAAACCATCCAGAAGTAGGAGCCCCGCGAAGCGGGGCTCCGTCGACCAAGCCCACCCTCGCCCATGCATTGAATATTTTAAGATTTGGTTAGGTGCCATTTGAGTTAGGTTAGAACTGTGACCATTAAACATGAAAATTAGGTCAAAAGAACATTAGGTCAAATGAATGTTATATAAAAAGAATATTATACATATTGAAAATTATATAAAATGAACGTTATACTAAATGTTTTATATTAAATGAAAATTATATCATATTAAACATTAGGTTATTATATCATACATTACACACCCATATAAAACTGATGTCCTGAATATAGGACATCGCGAAAAACCAGTTTTCCATGTGTTATAATTTTTATTTTATTTTTCCTTGCATATTTAACATGAAACTATATAATGTTGCAAAAATCAAGGCAATAAACCACAATATCATACTGTCGGACTCAGGAGGATTTTGTTCAGAAAATAAATTTGATGAGAACCTTTTTAGCATATCCATGGTTACCTGTACAGTTAAGGTTGAATGTTGAAGAGAATAATATTATAGTATGGCAAAATCCAGCCTTTTCTTCAATAAGGTACTGTCAACCAATTAGACTTAACTTTGCTAAAGAGAAAAATTTAGAATTAGCAACGAGGTTTCATATCATTTTAGAAACTCTTGGGTCTGGTTTTACAGTCGATTTAGATTCCTTCAATAGTTATACAGAAGAAACCAGAAACTGACCATGGCTAAATAATAACAGCCGCACAGGTCGATCGATCAGGTTAAGCTACGCTTGCCGCGGTTGGTCTGTGGATGGGTGACCATCTTCACATACCAAGACCACTCCGTGCCTCGGAAAGCACGTTAAGCCGTTGGTCCCGGCTGTCATTCGTGGATCTTTGACAGTCGATACGGGTAGTCAGGAGCCCGAAAGTCGTCACAACCAGTCTTACCAAGGGGTATCGTATTACCCAGTAACTGGGTTGTGGAGGTCAGATAGGCAGTCGCTCCATGTAAAATACTGGTATTCAGCTGCATCCGGTTAGACTGGAGGAATCTTTCACCACTTTTAAGTGTCCTCGGCATGATGCAAATCCACAAAACAATTATAAATCTCGGAAAACCTCGACAACTCTGTGATGCGTCCAAGCTTGACAATCAGGTGTACCAATATAACGGCGAAGGGAATTCTTTGATGAAACGCACTATAGTGTTATTCCATTGTTTGTTTATAACGGCTAACGTGGGATATCTATTATTTTTATGCGATTTTGTGGATTCTTGACGACTTGGCTTTACCTTTGGACTGACTATTCTACATACCGACTTAGACAACCGCTTTTACCGTTGGATTCCGATTTGGATTTGGACTTAGTTACCCGTTCAAATGCGTTGTGTGAATTGTCAATTGGGCATTGCCCGATTACGCAGACATCGTTTGTCCGACGAAAGTGCTCAAGTAGTTGAGAGAGTTCAGAGATGGGTTTATCCGCGTGATGTAACTATTGTAATACCTATAAATAAATTGGTACTTAAGCTCATTTACTTCAGTAGCATCCCGCGGCATGGTTTTATTTCCGCTTCATTCCAAGACTCTCCCTCTATTACATTAAACTTAAAAGTATAAATAACCGTCACCCACAGGATGTTAAGAAGTGGTCACAGTCTTGATTTTGACCCACTGACATGATTATAACATTAACTTGGTGTATTAGATAACTCTAAAACCATGGTCATTCATAATTATTTTTAGATGACGGGAGACGACTTTGTCATTCCTGCTGGGAGTTGATAAATCATAACCCAAATGAAGATCCTGAACATAACACCCGACAGCAACTTGGCCATCGTAATGTGTGTGCCGGGTGTGGAAGATCTATTTTGTGCTCAGACCAGAGATGTCTGAAAGAGAAGTCCAAATAGGAAATGTTGTGTCAGAATGGATAAGACCTCGCCAGGTTTGTAATAAAAAATAATCAATGACTAAGTGACGTGCACACTCAATAGATCTGTATTTTTATTATTTTTGTGATTGTTTTTTTTTAAACTTTTCGCTTTTATCGTTTCAGTTAACCAACGGTGATGAAATGTGTGTGCCTTGTTATTTACGTGCACAGAGTGTTTGATACCTCGCACAGGAGTTTTGCCCCTGGTGCACCTTCCACATCTAGTGTAGGAGGTAGTGCACAGCCTATGTCTCCGCCACAGATGGAGCAAGTTGTAGAGGTCATTCCATCGACATCTGGACAACCATTGAATGAAACATCTGCTGAACAAATATTGCCCACAACACAATCAGCTGACACAACAGAAATTGAAGAGGTTGGTCCGTCAATCACCAGACCTCCGTTGCAGGTAACAACTGTTGAACAAATTATGTTGCCTACATTATGAAGAGCAGGTGATACAGCACGTCGTTGCTTGTTTTTGGAGTGTAATGACAGTGAAAAACGACATGTGCCTGATGGACTGAGAAAACAAATTATTAAGGATTTCAATTTCTACATATATACCCAGAAATGCCAGAACTTGCAATTTTCACTTAGGTGCCAACTTATTTCATGAATTGTATGCTAGTGAAAATCATAATAATATCTACATTTAGTGCTGCACATGTAGAAGAAATTGTGTATTTACTAGCAGATGATTCAAAATTGGATTTCCTGAATCCTGAAAATATTGATGACCATCTTTTTAAGTACTGGTTTGGATGGACAAAAGATGAATATAATGAGATAGAAGTACCGGGATTAAACAACCATAAAATAAAAAGTGGTTTTAGTGCATTTCTGTGTAAAATGCGGACTGGAGATAGTGACGAAAGAATCTCAGCATTATTTCAAATACCCAGACGAACTCTTGAAGAATATATGCAGCAGCACATTTGGGATGGGCACACAAGCCCAGGGAAGGGATAGTAGAATATATATGAAAACATTTAAAAATATAAAAAAATAGTGGCCCATATTATTATTATTATTACCTATTATTTTATTTTTTTTGGAATTTTCTATGGTTTATTGTAATAAGAATGTGTTAGTTTTATATTTTTTATGATTTCAAACACAATGTGAATTGTTCCTGAATAAATTGAAATTGAAATTGAAGAATTTGTTGCCAGGAATTCTTTGCTTGCTGATCATCTTTTTGGCAATCCTGAAGCGCCCACCGAAGGAAAACGTTTAATTGCCATTGCTGATGGCACATATTTAAGCACCCAAAAGAGTAGTAACTACTTATTTCAAAAAGAAACTTATTCCCTTCACAAATATTATAATTTGGTTAAACCTTTCCTCATAGTTTGCTGCGATGGTTACATCATTGAGGCCGTGGGTCCGTATCCAGCCACCAAGAATGATGCTTCAATCATGAATGACCTTATGTCAGAGCGAGGTGCCTTTACAGATTTGTTTAGGGGACCGTGGGTTTAGAGACTGTGCAGACAACATGGCAGCCAAAGGTTTCTTAGTACATATGCCCGAAATAATTACAACAGGGGAAAGGCAACTTTCGACTCTCCAAGCCAATATCTCGAGATGTGTGACGGTGAATAGATGGGTAGTTGAGCTGTCAATGGAAGGTTCAGTAGGGATTTTAAAATATTCCGTGCAGATTATTTGAATAAAAGGTATCATATTATGCAAGATTTCTCAATGCTGCCTTAAATTATATTTAATGCCGGAACCATTTTGCTGTTCAATTCAGGGAACGAACTAATGTCCATGAGGTCATTCAGACAATAGACGAAAAAATATTTGAAAATAATGAACTAGCTCAAATTGTTCAACATAATAATTTAAATATGAGACATACTATGTTGCAAAATATTACACATTCAAATATAGAATTCCCTGAATTGACAATAGATGACCTAGAACTAATCGCTCTGGGTACAGATGCCAGCACATCAAGCTACTACAATCTGTCAGATTTCTTTAATAGATTTTCAACTTTATCGCTAAAGCATAAGGTTCAAAGTTGATTGGGAAAATCTGACAGTTTCGGGTAGCTTGATGTGCTGGCGTCTGTACATACCAAATAAAGCAAGCAAAATCATATGTTTGGGCACGCCACAATTGCGGCGATGAGTCCACTCTTTGAGGAGTGGCTAGAGAGGCGCCAAGGCGTCCTCACCTTCCTCCTGACGCAGATCCTCACCGGACACGGTTGCTTCGGGAGGTTCCTGTTCCGTATAAGGCGGGAGGAAACGCTCGGGTGTCACCACTGTGTGGATCGCCCGGAGGACACGGTGGAGCATACACGGTGGAGGTCTGCCCGGCTTGGGTGGAGCACCGCCGCGTCCTCACGGCGGCGATCTCTCGCGTCCGGCCCTCATCCAGGCCATGGTACGGAGCGAGAGTGCATGGGAAGCAGTCACCTCCTTCTGTGAAGCAGTAATGCTTGCGAAGGAGGAGGCGGAACGCGTGAGGGAGAGGCAATCTTTGCGCCCTCATGCCCCTAGTCGCCGCAGGAGAAGCCCTGGGCGTCGGGAGTCAAGAGCCGGCTCCCGGCCACCGTAGGTAGGCGCGGGCTTGCGGGCGGCGAGCAATGGGCAGTTCGCCGCCCGGTAAGGACCAGGCCCGGGTCGACGGCGCGTTGTGTTCCACGCGCGCCTCAAAGAGTTGTCAGCAAAAACTGACGGGGTCCGCTGGGGCCGATGCTTGCCAGCGTCGCGGGTTGTTCGAAAGAGGTACCGTGGCCCTTGGCAGAAGGAACTGAAGGAACACGGGTGGGTTCTAGTTCTAGTTCTTTGTCAGTAAAAGTCTGACACGCCCTCCCGCTCCGCCCAGAGCGGAAGAAGTAATTTGATAATTTCCCAACCAAAAAAAAAAAAAAATCATATGTTGGGGAGCACCTCAGAGCCCACAGAATTTAAGAAATTTATTTATTTAAGAAAATTATTTAAGAAATTTATTTAATTTAATTACAACGGTCGTGTTTAACCAATTACAGTAACATATAAAATTAAAACTAAAAGAGACAATTATAACACATTTTAAAACATACAAAATAAACAACGTAAAATTCAAAGGTATAAGAGGAAAACATAAATTAAGGACGGTTAACAACACTTTCATAAATTATTCTCGCAGTACTTCTGACATACCAATAAAATCTTTGTCCATCCATCCGCAAACAGATCGCTTGTTGGATTGGAATCCAAGAGATCACTAAGCGCAGCCAGAGTGGGAGGAATTGGCGACTTAGCACGTGCAACAGTACGACATGGAGGCATGGCAAACAGCCTGTGCTTTTTGCCCCGGCAGTAATTGTCTGGAACAAAGAAGCGCGCTAGCACATGAAGCAGATCAGGAGCGTCAACATCACCACGGAGCGTCTTACAGGCTATTGTAAGCTGATCTCGAGCTCGCCTTACCTCTAGTGAGTTGTATCCGAGGCAACCCAGCAAGAATTTTGTCGGATAGAGGTAAGGATAGTAGCCGTGTTTCTGCTTATATAGGTACCTAAGGAACGCTTTTTGGACTTTCTCTAATAAAAGTGTGTAGGTGCTTTCGTGTGGATTCCACACGCAAGAGCTGGTTTCCAGCTTGCTACGTACGAGAGCATTAAATATTATTTTAACGGCATGAGCGGTGCGAAAATCGCGGCAATTACGCAGAACAAAGCCTAACCTTTGATAGGATTGTTTAGCTACCATGATCATATGGTCGTGGAAGGTGAGCTTTCGGTCGAATGTGACTCCCAGGTCTTTCATGGTTGTTGATTTCGTGATGGTATTATTATTTAAATTATATTCAAAATTAACTGGGTGCCGCATTCGACCAAAGGTCATAGCGAAGCATTTGGACGAATTAAACTCCATCTTGTTGTCTACACTCCACTTGTATATCGCATCTATGTCCCGCTGTAGCGCCAAACTGTCAAGGTCGGAGTTTATTTCCAGGTACAGCTTTAAGTCGTCAGCATACAAGAGACATTTTGCATGAACTAGAACTTGAGGAAGATCGTTGACCATGATGAGAAATAATAAAGGCCCTAAAATTGAGCCTTGACTCACGCCGGAACGCGTGTGATAGGTACCCGACACGTACATACCAAGCTTAACAAACTGCTGTCGATCACGTAGGTAGTCTGCAAAGAAGCGGAGGAGAGATGGTGCGAACCCTATTTTGCTAAGCTTCATTAGCAGCGCGTCATTGTTAAACCTATCAAACGCCTTCCGGAAGTCAAAGTAAAGTACGTCTACCTGACGCCCGCGGTCTAAACTAGACGAGATATAATCTACTAGTGTAAGAAGATTTGTGTCAACTGACCTTTTGCTTCTGAAACCGTGCTGCTCATTACAAAGATACTTGTTTATTTGCTCATAGATAGCATTATGGAGGATGTTCTCGAAGACCTTCGCCGGGGAAGATAGGATTGCGATAGGGCGGTATTCTTCAACGGGACTTTTGTTTTGGCTTTTAGGGATAGGGGTGTAACTCTAGAAACTTTCCACTCGGAGGGATATGTACCAGTCTGCAAGGCTAAATTAAAAATGTGGCAAAGAGGATCAATGAAAATATCTCTTAGGTCTTTAATTATGAAAGGGGGGATGTTGTCGGGGCCAATGGAACTGTTAGGTTTAAGTTTATTTATGCCTTTGATAATGTCTACATGACACAAGGGCGGTATATTTATATAATTGCTGTTACTGGGATGGTCAGGCGTACTGATATGATCAGCATTAAGCTGCGGAACGTCCGGCAGAAAAACAGTCGAGAAATATTCAGCAAAAGCCCCTGCCGCCTTAGTACCCGAAAAAGTTGAACCCTTGTATGTAATGTTCGGTTCAAACCCACCCTTGGACCGCAGGCTGGAAATATGTGACCAGAATTGACGAGGATTATGTTTAATTTTATTCTCCATATTTCTCATGTATAAGGAATACGCATCTGCAATACGGGTTTTAAGGTTTGACCTGAGGCCAGAAAATAGCAAATACGCGTTATCGCACTTGGTTAGTTTCCAACTTTTATGAAGTTTTAACTTGAGCCTTAGATCCTGGATGATATCGCTTGAAAACCATATAGGATATCGCCTATTTGCCGACTTCGCTCTGCGTTTTTTAGGTATGCACATATCAAAGAGATTATAGATAATGCTGTAAAACTTGAGAGTAGCTCCTTTCACATCCTTTGATTCCAAAACCTCCTCCCAAATATTTTCATCACAGAATAATAAATACAGTTGTTCGAAATCGCACTTGTTGAAATTCCAATCC
Organism: Eremobia ochroleuca; assembly: GCA_949629135.1. Lineage (NCBI taxonomy): Eukaryota > Metazoa > Arthropoda > Insecta > Lepidoptera > Noctuidae > Eremobia > Eremobia ochroleuca. The sequence goes on along the minus strand of OX451385.1, from coordinate 20,734,875 downwards.
TTGGTACTGTCTATGTTGCTGGGCTCAATTGACTCTGAGCAATGACCTACATCGATTCTTACCTCAATGTGTAGTGCCGGGTGATATGCATCCAGTGGTACTATGCCCTCGGTAGCAGTGACAAATGTTTCTGGTGCGCCAACGCTCTCCTGAACCAAAACAACATCTAACATACCTCCATGCGAATTCTTCACAACGTTCATCTCATTCAGACTACAAAATGACTTAAAGTAACAATAATAATTCTTAATATTTAACGATACACTATTTAAATTTAAGTCACCTAAAATTAAAACAAGGCCTTTTATGTTATTTATAAACTCTTCTACTTTACAAAACCATCTCATATACTCATCATCGCTAGCACTAGGTTTGATATATACGACACATACGTGAACAGTACGTCCGCACCAAGTAAAGTCAGCCCATAAGTCCTCACCACCGTCCGTTTCGAGATCACGGCGGCGGCGGAGCACGATGGGTGCGCGCGCAGCGAGCATCACTCCGCCGCACGGTGTTCCCCGGTCACGTCGCATCACATTCCAGTCGCCGGTTGCAAGCTCCCCATCTTGGATAGAGGCATCAAGAAAACTCTCTGTTACGGCGATCAGATTATGTTCCAGCTGTAACAAGTTCGTTCTCCACGTCGACAATTTGGTTTTGAGACCACGGACATTTTGATAGAGGACATCGAGGTTCTTAATCTTGTTAAGACGCTGCTTAGGCACGAAATGTCTGGTGTGTTGGTTGTGCAATAACAGATGCCTTAAGGTTTCTGGTATGTCTCGGGTTCTCATAAGTAATCCATGTGTTTAATCTTGCATTCATTGGCCATACTTCAACAGAAAGGCATTTTCCATAATAAATAATGGGGACACCAATCTTGAACGACTTGTAATTTCCCCTCGCCCGCAGCTCATCGACCGTGCATGTGCCAGTGGGGCACAGTTGTCGCAGATAGTCACGAATCTCATCTGTACTGGACTCCATATTCCACAAGTGCAGATACTTACGTGGTTCGACTGCTCTTAGGGTGGTGATGTTAGGTCCAGCGGTGCCGCATAGTGACGTGGGTTTCCGGAATTTATTTTTCCTTACTTCCGTCCAGCTTTGATCGTCAGTAGAAGAAGTAGGACAAGAATATATGCTTTAGAAGTTTGCCGGGACTACACACCTCTGGAAGGGATATTTAATAACAGCCAACCAATTATTATACGTGGCAGAATTAAATCTAGGCATATAGCAAGTAAGTCCTATTTTACATACATTGCAGTTGATAGAAGGCTGGAGGGGCGAAGTGCCATATTAAGATATTATGGCCACTGTCCCGTAGGGACACGGAGAGTAGGCTGTTGCTGTCACATAATGAGCATATTGTAGTACATGGGTTATGCAAGACACCAAAGTTATGTTGCTGCACCAGCTTCGCTCTTAGATGCTATTTTAATTAGATAAATAACGTATTAAAGGTTATCTAGGAAAGATAGAACTAAGATACAATTACTGTATCAGTATTTATCATAATCATCCTCCTCCTGCCCTTAACCAATTTTTATCACCACCTGTATTTTATAATCAGAAACAAAATAAAATATTTTCTAAATATGTATTGTTTTATTCAACAAACCTCTTGTCTACAAGATCTTAATAGTCTATAAAATCGCGTCTTTGCTAAATTGCCTTTCATGGAGGGAGTTCCAGGAGATCTATGTTTGTGATTTATGTAGGATGGCTAGATATTTATTCCTAGTACCTACATACACTTCGTTTTCGACTGCTTCGTTAGTCTAGTGATCTTAAGCTCGACTGCCGAACGTGGGGTCCTGGGTTCGATTCCCAAGTCAGGCAACGTGAAATTCTCAGTATCAGCCTGAGTCTGAATATGTGCCCGGTTAGTGACAGTTAGCTCCCCCTTTTATCAATCAATCATGTAAATGGAAAAATGTGGGTGTAACGTATAGCACACGACTCCACACTCAGGTGCGACCCGACTTTAGAAGATCGGTTGCAACTAGACACGTCGCGCCAATGGGAGCCTTAAAACTACTTAATCTGCTAGATATTTACACTTCCTTCAGCAGTTTTTTTGCCAATAATGATTATTTATTTATTTTAAAACAGTTTAGGATATTTTGAAATAAGGGTTTGTCCGAAATCATCGCAACTGTTTACCGAACAGATTTGCATATTAAAACGGGAGAAAAAATCTCTTCCTAATAACGGGGGCTCCCCACTTCGCACGACGTATACATTAATATAGTTTGACTTAACGTTGTAAGCAAAAAGAAGTTTTAATTTACCCATAATGTTTAATCTGTCGCCACTGTAACTATGCAATACGAGATCACTGGCTTCTAATGTGATATTTGAAAAATATTGTTTATACATTTGCTCAGAGATAACAGTAACTGGCGAACCCGTATCTATTTCAAAAGGTAACTTTATTTTATTGACTACGACAGATTCCTGCATCGATTGGCCGCGCTCGGTGCGAATATTACAACATAAACACTAACCATCATCATCATCCGCACAGCACTCGATAAAATGTTGTACTTTATGCGTTTTCTTATTACACATTAGTTTTAGGTGTCCTTGAATGCCGCACTTTTTGCATTTATATCGCGCAAAACGACACGACGATGCTTGATGCGGGGTGTAGCCGCACGCCGAGCACTCTTTGTCACTGCTGGTACGCTCCGCGCTCGAAGACTGTGAGCTCGCTGCGTTCGCCGGCGCCGCTGCTGAGCGGCGCTGCGAAGGTGCCCCGCGTGCTGCTGCTCCCTGAGCCTCTGCCGTCGATACCTTCATGGCGTGTAATTGTGTAGTTTCCCGACGCTGTCTCCTGGGCCCCGATGCGGGCGCTGCGTACTCCTTCAGCTATTTCTATAGCTTTGTTTAAGGTCAGCTCCGACAAGTCTGGTGAACAGCTTGTCCCTGTCCGGTCCGGGTTCCATTCCCAAAACAAAACGATCGCGAAGCTGCTCATCCAGATGTTGAGACACGAATCCGCAGTGCATTGCTAGACCGCGAACTCGCGCCGCCCACTCAACTAACCCTTCGCCAGCATGCTGAGTCGCGCTGTGGAATCTGTATCGTTCCGCAAAAGTGCACTTCTTTGGCTTAAAATGCCCATCCAGTAGTTCGAGCACTTTGTCATAGCTAAATGTACCGACCTGACGCGGTAAAGCTAGATCACGAACTAATTTATACGTAGACTCGGAGAGATTGCTGAGTAATATAGCTCGACGTTTACAACCGGCTTTGTCCGCATCCACCCCAATGTCGTTAGCTAGAAACCATTGTTCTAATCTTTCCTTGTATACGGACCACTCCTGTACTTCGTGGTTGAAAGTCGATAAGGTGCCGACCGTTAATTTTGCCATCTTGAATTTTTCTCGTCGCCACTGTTATTATTGCGCGCGGGGGGGGGGGGGGGGGGGTAGCCGAATGACACAAGCGGTACGTTCAAGCTCGTTTATTCGACTGGCGCAACAGTCGGACCAAACACACACAAAAGCACAGTGGACCTTCTTAGGCACTTAGATATGCCCTGAGAAAATCCAACAAAATCGAGAAAAAAAGCAATAACTTTAGTAACTTACTCCGTCAATCCAAGTACTGAAAGTATTTTTACATTACATTGCACAATTGTTGGATTACGACCGGTTTTTATTACCAAAACCATGCAAAACTGACTCAAATTATTTTATAAATTAAGTAACGTCGACCGCCCATGAGGTTACACACAGAGCCACTGACAAAATGACCGGCGCGAAAGCTATGAAGGCAGGTGCGCTTTTGTGATTGGTTACTGGGGAGGGGCCGCGCGGTGCTTTAGTTTAAGTATTAAACGCGGGAAGTTTGAAAATATGGACCTTATTTGGAACCAGCCCTTTTTGGGCGCACCTACCTTACTCCCGTAATAGAAAATGAATCTTTTGACATGACACCTTCCATAAACGAACCTGATTTAAGTAATGCGACAGCTAATGATGCAACCTCAGTGTTAAGAAACCAGCCGGTCGATTCTGTAAAAATATCACCGTGAAATCATAAGTGAAGTGAGCACTTAATAGTTTTAATCCCTAGCGAATGACAGCTCACTCCACGCTCACTTCACCCAAGCTTTCACGGTGAGATGGATACAGAATCGCACGGCAGAAAAATACTCCGCCTGCATGTTTCGAACAAGTTTTAGTTCCCGTTGCGACTACGCCACAACCATCAACTTCAAGAGATGATAACTTTATAAGGCCATTCCAATCATCTCCGATACCAGAAATAGGTCCTAGGAAAGCTACTAACCGAGGCAGACGGGCTGCGAAGTCGACATTGCTTACTTCATCCCCGTACAGAAATGAATTGCTGGAGTCATTAAAAAAGAAACAAGACCAAATCGGAAAGACCATGATTAAAGCCAAACAAGGAAAGGGCAAAGGTAAAAAGACAAAGTCAAAATCTAAGGACGTACAACTGTCTAGCTCGGATGAAGAAAATGAACCTTTGTACAGACGCCAGCGAATCATGGATTCAATGCCTGTGTTGTAAATTATGGGCTCACGAAGAATGCTCAGGAGTGGAAACAGACGTTTTTTTTCTGCGAACAATATCTTTAAGTGGAGACACCTTATGTTCAGCAGTTGACTGTGATTGGCTAATGTTGATGCAAATATTCAATGTATTGTGTAGCTTGCCCGGGTTATAAATAATAAGTATTAAGTATAACAAATAGTGAGTCAGTGAGTCTCATTTTCGTAATATTTAACGTTGTGAATACCTATTCACAACGTTAAATATTACGAAAATGAGACTCCTAAACAGGTGATGACCTAAACAGGTGTTTAGGGTCAGTAAATTAAATTATAATCAGTCCATACCTCTATATGGTTGAAGCAACAACTTCGAAATGTCAGATAAATAAATAGGTATTTCTCGTGTTAAATATTACGCGATGAAGACACGGTGTTTAGTTTTATTTTATAATACACAATATAATAATAAAATTTCATATTTAAGACTTCGTATGCTAATTGCCTACTATTTGAAAATAAATCTAATTAATTATCTCTTTCAGAATGAATAGCAGAGCACGATTAATTTTGAACATGGCGACCTTCACTCAAGAATCAGATAATGATCAACCTGATCAACTTTTTTCTACCCAGAATATCCAAGATACACCAGAACTTAATACTCCAGCACTCCTTCAACCGGACACACCATCCAACGATCCAATGATTCTTTAGATACAAACTCCATACCAGACAGCCAGCCCGACCTATCATTACTTGATGATGTAGATACCGATATAGAATCTGTAGCAGCACATAAAAAATGACAGGTAAAGTCGTTGAATCAATCGACTCAAGTAGTAATTCAAGCGACTGTGATAGTGACTCTGAAAGCGAAGAAGATAGCGATTCTACAACATCAAATAGTTCATCAAGTGCCTATTTTTCTTCAGATGACAGTGTCAAGGATCCCATTTTTTAACCTTACAATAATAGATCTTCTAATTCGGAGGATGATGTACAGCCAACTACTGCACAATTTTATTTTTCACCCCAACCCAGACCCTCTCGTGTAGAACATCAACCATTCATCTATAACAATCTACCTGTCGATTTAGATACTCAGCCGCCTAATGTAGATTCAGATCCATCCAACAAGCATATTTAAAAGCTGCAGTACCCTTAAACTAGTACCTGCGAGCCCCGAATGCAACCTACATCGTGGGGTGCCTCCCTCGCCTCAGATAGTAGTCTCTGCGCGCCCCGAAAGCAGCCCACGTCGCGAGGAGCCGCCTCAGATATCAGATCCTGCGAGCCCTGAAGAAGGACATTGGCTGTTAATGGACAACTACTACAATTCTGTGGAGCTTTCAAAAAAACTTCTCAACTTAAATACCCACACAACTGGAACATTACGTGCTAACCGTAAAAGCAACCCCAAGGAAATGATTTAAAAAAAACTGAAAATAAATCAACATGTATGGGTTCGCAAAAACAAAGTTTATGTCTCCAAATGGGTAGGCAAACGGCCTGTACTTATGATAAATACTGCAAGCCATCCCAAACTTGTAATAGTCTCAAACTGTTATGGTAAGACCAGCACGAAACCAGAAGAAGTATCGCAATCACGTCGGGGTCACCAATGTAACTTCTTTAGTTATCTTGGGTGGCAGGATGAATAAATGATTATATTGACAGAGAGTTCACTTGTGGTTTTATTTGATCATACAGTAGTTACACCATGACACTTACTTATTACGAGCAGTCAATTCACGTCACGATAACATTACTCCGAGTGGGGCTCGTAGACGTGGAAACTATGATTCATCAAGTTAATGTTTTTTTAACCCAGCTAGACCATAATATGTTATCTTTAATCGGTCCCCCTCTTAAAGCTGAAGAAACATGGATTTCACGGGAGTTGTATTTATATGGAAACTAGCCTGTTCTCCGGGGTGCTCCTTTAACCATGTCCTGGAAAAGATTATGTCGACTATTCCAGTAAATGAAGATGACATAGAAAAAACAGCAGTTATCACCCCATTCGTATTATATGAATTTCCCAGAATGTCCTTTGGTTTGCGCAACACAGCCCAGTTTTCAAAGATTCATGGACCACAGTGTGTTACAGGGATTGGACTTTCTATACTCATTCGCGGATGACGTCGTCATAGCTTCCGTCGACGCTGCCGCACACAAACGACACCTAGAGGAAGTCTTTAAACGATTTAATGCATTCGGCATCACAATAAATATATCTAAGTGTTATTTTGGACAGGAAAAATTAAATTTTCTAGGTTACGAAGTATCCACGGAAGGAATTCGGTCCCTGCAGGACAAGGGCAAAGTGATAAGCGAGTACCCAAGGCCAAAGACGTAAAGTAGAAAAACGAGTAGAAAAACTACGCAGATACCTAGGTATGTTAAACTTTTATAGATCAAACATTCCACACGCAGTACAGGATCAAGCAGAAATGAACAAATACCTCCAAAACTCAAAAAAAAAAGACAAGACTATCATCGAATGGACAAAGGAGGCGGAATGCGAATTCGAAAAAAGTAAGGTCAGTTTACAAAAGGCAGCTCTGTTGACACACCCCCTACCAGATTCCCCACTAGCATTGATGACAGACGCATCTGACAGCAGCGTGGGAGCGGTATTGCAGCAACGCGAAGGTAACAACTGGAGTCCTCTAAGTTTTTTCTCCAAGCGACTTACTGAAGCCCAAAAAAGTACAGTACATACGATAGAGTTATTAGGCATATACTTGGCGATAATACATTTTAGAAAACTAATAGAGGGCCGCGAAATAGTAATCTACACAGACCACAAACCCTTAGTGTATTTGTTTAGTAAACTAGGTAGCGAAAAGGAAACCCCCATCCTTCTTCTTCTGTTCTTCAAGAGAAGAATGATCTCTTTTCTTGTCTTCCAAAGCCATTCTTAATATTGGGGGACTTTAATTGCCATCACCAATCATGGGGTTGTTCAACTTCTAATTGTTATAGTGATGAATTATTAGATATAATAGACTTGCATAACTTATGCAAGTCAAGTAACGTGTGCAAGTTATATGACATAACGCACACATGTTTGTCTAGGATGTGGACGATCAGTTTTGGAAGGAAGAAGACGTGTGAGATATCATACACTTGAAGCCACTAATCCAATCATAGTAGCTGTGCTTTCATGGGATAACATGCACTTTGAGGTAAGTAGTAATGTTTTACTAATTAGATAGCAACTGTAACAGTGAGGTCTTGTTACCGATACCTTTTCCTTTACCTTGTAATGAAACTATGTTATTTGTGATGTTGTATAATTAGATGTGACTTAACGGGGCTGACATGTTCTTACAAGAACAAAAGTCCCTAAAACAAAAGAATAAAAAAAAAAACAAAGGCGTTGGCGGAAGAACACTCAAAACTATCTAAAAAAGATGGAAAACTCTTGGTGGAATACTCACCGCCACAGAGTGAGTCAAATTTTTGTGTTAATCCGGAACCCGAAATACCAAGTCCTTTGATTGTAACTGAACCAGGGGCAAGTAAAATCAAGCATAGTGAGTCTACACAATTATCTAAGTTTAATAATATTTTAAGACGTATACGTTATAATCATATGAAGACAGTAAAGATACTGTTGTATTGAACGGCAGGATTAAAAAATTAGAAAGAGAAAAGGATGTATTACGTAAAAGATATAACTCAAAAAGTCAGTGATACTATAGAAAAAAAGGTAGACGAAGTATTGACAGAAATTCGACCAGATAAGAAGCTATTGTAGCAGTAAAAAAACAACTGCTTTTCAGTGAAACCATATCCCAAAATCTGCAAAACACCTATAAAAGAATGACTAAAAAAGACAAAAAAAAAATTGTAGACACGGTTATCAAAGATGATACAAAATTAAGAAAATATAAGTTACTTCACAAATTGCCATTTTCCCGAAGAAAGAAGAAAACAGCTGTGGAAAATAAACAAATATGTATTGTTAAATAAAATCCACTCCTTTTTTGAAGAAGATACAAACAGCAGAGTTGCAGCGGGGAAAAACGAATTCATAAAAAAGAAAGGAATGAAGAAACAGAAGCGTTACCTGAATGATAATTTAAAGAACTTGCATGAAAAATTTTTAAAGGAGCAATGTAATGTAAGTTATTCGTCCTTCTGTAAGTATAGACCCTATTGGGTAGTCTTTCCTAAAGTAGACCGAGACACGTGTCAATGCAAATTACATTCTAATGTTAATCTTTTAATTAGGGCTCTTAAAAATGCCCAAATTATCTCTGAAAGTTCGGGAACTCATGTTATAAATAGTCTCTGTTGTGATGTAAAGCAAAAATGTATCGAACGTTCATGTGAATTCTGCGCAAATAAAGTTTTGAACTATCATGAATTTAAAAATGATGAAAAAATTATATCCCATCAGTGGGTTGTAGAAAAAAAGCCGTATATGGGAAAAGATGCAAAACAAAAGATTAAAATAGTGTCTATGAAACAAAGGTTTGAAGATTATCCGCGAAACGTTATTTACAGATTAGAGTCATCGTTAGATACATTTCTTAAGCACAATTTAAACATAACAGTATGAAGTTATAAAGCAACTAAAACAAAATTTGAAAGACCATGAGATACTAGTGCACGTAGATTTGAGTGAGAATTATTGTTTAAAATACAATGAGGAGATATGTACAATCTTTCCACTTTGGAGGAAGTAGAGAACAAGTTTCTTTACACACCGGGGTTCTATACTACAAGGATAATGACGCAGTTGTATTTCGGACCACATTGTTTTGCCCAATTAGCGATTGCTTAAAACATGACAGCCATATGGGCACACTTATGTCCCATTTTAAAGATGGGCACAAAATGCTGTGCCTTATGAAATAGTAATGTTTTTATCTGATTCGCCTTCCAGCCAATATAGGAATAAAAAAATATTTTATACGATTACTAAATTACAAGATATTAACCCCAATATACGTCGAGTGACATGGAATTATCAAGAGTCCGGTCACGGAAAAGGGGCACCAGATGGTATAGGAGCGGTTGTTAAACGCACTGCTGATAATTTTGTCAAATATGGTGGAGATGTTGGTACTCGTACTTATGAAGACTTCTGGGCTTTGGTTACCAAAAATATACCAAACGTATACTTTGATATGATAACTGAGCACGATATTGAAGATAAAATAATTCCGCCAAATATTTCAGGTTTTAAAGGCACAATGCAAGTTCATCAAGTCATTTGGACTGCTGACAATAACAGTGACAGTGTGTGCATGTAATGTGACTGTGTGAGTGTATTATTTCTATTATGAGTCAATGATACTCGAATTAAATGATTTTATTTTTTTTTTTTATAATAAAAAAAAAACTATAACTTTGCGCAGTCTTAGTTGTTTTGAATGTCAAGATTGCTTTATCCCTTGCCAATATAATAAGCATTTAGGCTTTCTTAGTTCAGATTACTACGGTGAAACAGAAAGTGGTCAATCTCGTGATCAGTGTGGTGAAAACGAAGTCACTTGTATCAAAGACAACCAATCCATAATTATGTAGCATAGATACATCTACAATTTGAAATAATTTCGATGAATCAGATGTTTTCAAAAATTTTAAATCTTTAAAGGTTCCTATCGATTTACAGCTCTCACCTATACTTAATATAGCTACATCGTCAACTGTAACAAAATCTCTCAAAATTAAGATTTTATCTGATTTTCGTATAAGTTGGGAAAACCGCAAATTTTATAAGATGCCAAAGAAAAAACTAGAAGAACTATTTATTTCTAAACACCAACAAGAATTCGAGACTTTCATTCAATCAAACGTACCAGAAGAACAAGAGTTAGACTGCAATCGTTAGGAAAAATGAGATGACAGTGACGAATTAAACATTTTTTAGGATTTTCAATGTTTGTGATTTTATATTTATATTTTCCTACTACTGTATTTTTAAGAGAAATCTCAATAATCTTGGTGGTACGTTGTATTCGTTTTCGATAGAAGAATCGGTTAATTTTAAGATTTTTATTATTGTTTAGATTATTTTCTAATCACAATATTTAACTGTTTTTCTTATTGTATACTATTGCGGTTTTGACTCAAAAACCAAAAGATTGATTACCTGTTGCCTATTGTAGAGCAGGTTATTCTGTATAATAATTGTTAGTTTCTATTTTTTACGTTATTTCTGTGATTTTGTGTCTAAGACCAAAAATTCTAGCTTCTCTTATTACTATTAGTAAATAGTAGAATTATGTTCAATATTGATCGTTAAACAAGTCAGTCTAATGTTGTAAATTTGTTTGGCTACTGTTTGAGAGTCTATAGCCATTAATTATCTACCTAATTAAGAACTGTGATTATGCTTCCTTCCACAAAGTGTTTTTTTGAGACTGAACTGAATTAAAAGTCTGATTAGAAATAAAAGATAATTATGTTGATTACTGTAAATCATTGTTTTATTTTTCTTTAAAAAATGACCGTCTATTACGGTTCATTCCTATACTAGTCCTATTATTATCTTCCCGAATTATATAATTACCATCTCACCCTAGTTCAGTACAATCCAGACAGTTTTCATGACCATCCTGTTGTTGATTTTCAGCTAGCCATATCTCCGTAAGTAAATAATATAAAAAATTGCCTTCCACTTTTTATAAATGTGACGACGATTTTAACTCGAATTAAAAAAATAAGTATGTTAAATCTATATTTTTTTTTTTTTGATTCCGCGGATCGTCGCAATTTGCACGAAACGACGGAATCACCCACTTCAGAAGTATACACCATCACCCAAAAATGCAACCAATGAGGCCGCACCAAAAACAAGTGGTAGCTCTGCTATTCCCACACCATTTAAGAATTATGCGACACCTTTCAAAAATGCTCTTTACTTTCCGAAGAATAATATCGATTACAATAAAAAGAAGACATTAAATAAAAAACTCACGCCGACAGTAGCTATATCTGATGAGTTTGTGGAATATCATTGGAGAATCGTAAAAGAAAAAGAAGACAAAGAAAACAAGAAATCTTGGAAAAAAGGGAACAAAAAGAATTATTGAAGAAAACAACGACCTTATAGTAGAAAAAACGTATTAAAAAAGTGAATGCGGTTAACAAAGAAGATTCTCCTGTAGCAGGACCTAGTAAATATCAATCAGATAGCGAATTCGATTTTAATTTACTTCTAAAGGAAGCAGCAAAGCGTCGCGTGCTTTGTAACAGTGAGTTAAAAAATGAATCTAAAAAAGGACATGAACATTCTAATAGTACTTTGGTGACTATGAGTGGTGGATATCAGAAGGTTGAAGAAAATACTCGTTGATGTATATGAATGAAAAGATATATTTTTATAAATTAAAGCGACTCATATACTATTTACAATATATGACCTAACCAATAAAAACTTGTACATTAAATTAGTTCAGCGTTCACAAAAAAATTAACAAATAGAATTGACGCATTTTTATCCAATCACACGACAGCGGACTGTTGTCAAATATTTCCGCACGGTGTCGCCTGTGTGTTCGTGAGCGCGGCGCGGCGCGTGCGCGCCGAAGGCATAAATATAGGTAGCCTAGTAATCCGCGCTTCATTCCGAGGCGGCCACCATCGTGTGAAGATCGGTGTTAGCGAACTTATCGGGCGCGGCGAATAGAAGACAGGAAGACGCCGCGAACCGAAGTTGGACAACGCTGGTGTTCCTGGAGAACACGATGTCGGCGTGTGGCATCTGCAGTCTTGTTTCTTTATCTGGTTGTCAAAGCGTGGTGTCAGTTCTTCTCAGTAGTCCTGATACTCCTGTTTCTTTAACTGGTTGTCAAAAACGTGGTAATGTGCTATGATGATTGCTGTGGCTACAGTACTTTAATTAATGATAGAGATTCTTTTGAAACAGAAACTACCGTACGTCTGTTAGAGCTGACTCTAACAGACTCTAGATTCACTGCTATATAAGACTCGACGTTTAACTGTCTCTCTTGCAGAGTCTGAACTCTGCAAGAGAGACAGTTAAACGTCGAGTCTTATATAGCAGTGAATCTGATGATGAATGTATTTTTTAAGTGACTTTAATTCATCATTCACGTTCACTTATCGTTTTAATACCCAAATGGTAGCTATAAAACATATCGGTGAAAGTATTTCCACTGCCTAAGTACCTGTAACAAATACATACTTCTATTACTTTTTTGTTTCAGTTAATACCCTCACTCATAAATGGAATAACACGAGAGACTATTTCATCAAATCTCTGAAAATGAAATCTGGGCAATCTCAGAAAAAGCAATATATTTACCATAAACACTTGCTATTTTTATTAAAAATTATCAAAGAGGATTCGACAACCTCTAACATAGTAAAATCCTCTCAAGATAGTGACAACGAATCCAGACCAGGTACATCATCGTCACTAAATCCGTCCCAAGATAGTGACAACGAATCCAGGCCGGGTATATCAGCGACCCCCGAACCAATTTCTACGCCAGTCTTCTCAAGATGATTCATCTGCATCCATAATTCGTCCTACAGCGTCACTAACCCAGAACCGTAAAAAAAGATTAAATCCAGTTGATGTGGAGATATTGAAGGCAATTCAAAGTCATGGGCCACGACAGGATGAATTTAAAGATGATGATAAAGCATTTTTGATATCTATTTTGCCAACTATTAAACGCATAAGCGAAGATGATAGACTAGAGTTCAGAATCGACGTGATGCAGCTGCTTCGCAAATATACGAATCGCATCCGAACATCTTCGCTCAGCTCTGCATCATCATCGCCACTGCCTCCGCTATATGCATCTGTCAACTCTCCAACTAATGAAGTTACCCCGTCGCCGCCCCATCTACCACAAACAGAACATCAGATGATAGCACCATCGATCTACTATCCCTCTGCACCATCAACGTCACCACCTCCACCGCATGTTACGTTGCCGTCGCCTACCTCTCTGCCACAAATGGAAAATCAGATGACAGCATCTCCAATCTCTCCTGCGGAATCAGTGCCGCTTCTGACAAAAACTGAGTTGTTGCAACAAGACTTTGAAAACTTTTAATTTTTATTATTAAACGGTTTAGCATTGTAACCTGACTATTATTTGAAATATTTTTTGTAAAATAAATGCCTACCTCGTATTCCTGGATTGAAGAGATATAAGTGTAAACAGAAAAAAGTATGAATTTCAGTATGAAATTGGCTGTATCAATCAAAGTCACCTTATTATCTAGAATATATGTAGGTATGCAAGTGTTTATTATTAGCTACGAAACTAAAAGAAGGGACAACCCTGCAGCAGTAGGTATTTAAGTCTCCTACGGGGCGAGAGTTGACCTACTGTTCTGGTTTTACTATGCTCAAAAACTCAATAAACACACTGTATAAATACTGTACATGTACACACTTACCTTAATATTACAGCAAGCATTTCATTTGGTGGTACACACAGCCTTAATTTTGTATCTTGTTTCTTGATCCACGCGCTTAAGCGGTATAGCAAAAAATCATAAGTACTTGTAGACATCCGATAGTAGTAAAAAAAAAAATATTTCGCCCTGTCTCAATTTATTGTGGTTTACGTAAAATGACCCTGTCACTTATAAGGGGATGAACCCAGAATTCTTTTTGTCTTCTACGCCTTCGCACGTAGAGTAATAAAGCAAGCAACTGCCGACGTTCCAAGAAACTCATCGTTCAGAGTAATTCCGCGTGCGTGGCGTGTAGTTTCAAAGACAGAGCTACCCTAAACTGAGGCGTATCATCTGAGTAAAGACGGACAAGTGCACAAGCCAATCATCCGTTTTTTTCATGCCACTTCGGACCGTAAAAAATCGGATGTTAGGACAGTAAAATTCCTTGTAGTGCACAATCGCCCAAAGGGTGACACAATAGGCGGTGTTGTCGCTAAGAGCGATCTTTTAAAGATAACCTTTGGATGGATTCAAAGTTGAAAAAGTTGAAAAGCACGAGTTCACGTATAAAACCAAAGCTCCCGTTTCTGCTATACATTACGGGTCTATGTCTTGGAGGAACACAAAAAAGACATACAATTGCAACTAGATTGCCGCACACGATGGTCAAGTATGCCAGATATGATCGGAGTGTTTTTAACACGTTCGGGCCCGCAACGTCATATAACGCTAAATTTGTATAATTTATCATTAACACAACGTCTCATCACGTCTAATAATAATGAGACATTATTTGCACTACGTCTCACAACGCCAGGGAGCCGTAGTAAATTCCATTGGTTGAACTTTTGCGCCGCAACACTTTCAAGTGTCAAACACTTTGAGCCACAAAAAAACGATATTTGGCGGCTTATTGTGGTCGTCTACTACAACACACTAGCAGGCGCGTACGCGTACGCGTAAAATATTGTGTCATATCGTGTGCACCTCACGAGAGCGGTGCGGGCCCGAACGTGTTAAAAATTAAAAACTCAGTCCTCAAAGCCCTGATAGATTGGAAGACTGAGATATCTTTTTGATAGATATCTTTTTTACATGTGACAAAATCATAAAAACTGGTGGTGGTTCCACTACCGCTTTACACACGCATTTTCTATCAGTACACTCAAATATAGCTTCAACTTCAACCGATTCTACTCCATCAACATCTCGGGCGGCTGATACTCCAGGAGTTTTGGAAGAAAAACAACTTGTAATGGAAACAAAGAAGCGAAAACTAATGACAGACTTTTTTAAGTCAAGCGATTCTATGGAGGTGGTCGTCTCTTGAATGGCAGCATTAGACGGCTGTACCTTTAGATTGTTTACAGAAAGCCAAGACCTACGACACCTCTTCAAAAAAAGTGGCTTGCAACTCCCGAAATCACCAAACACTATCGCAAAGATAGTCTTGAATCAAACAGACGAATTAAAAGCAGAGATAAAAAACAAAATATCAGTCCTAAAACAAGCTGCGCATAGATATTCAATAACGTTACATGAATGGACATCATTGAGGAACAAAAGATATATGAACGTAAAGAGTCATGTCCAGTTTTGACCTGAAAATTTTCTAACGCGTCTAGTGATGTAAAATATCTTAAAAAATTGCATATTTTTTTCTTATTTCGTACCGCTTAATTACATTTTCAAATAAAACCAGGAAAAAAAACAATGTTACTATGTTTATATCATTCTCAATAGACTTGGAAACGAAACGTGTATTACACACGTTCCGAAAAACTTGTTCTTTCGTCATGTGGTTAATGAATGTTTAAAATAACCATTGGCTTTTTTACTTTACTTATTATTATGACTAGCTATGATTTTTATATGGTTTTATATTAGGGTGTGGAAAGAAAAATAAGTGTACAGTTGACAGGTTAGCGTAAAACGAACTTCTTTAGCCGCAACGTTATGTGAATGACAGGTTGTCACTTGTTTGACGTTTTGCAGTCGTTCGTTGTTTGTTTGAGTGTACTGATTTTGGACTTTCTGATACCCTTACAACTTTTGGCAAAAGTTTTCCAAAGATATACATACCACTTACGATTACTTTGGCTTCTGTTATACGGATACCGATTTAGCGCTTTTTAATTGGGATCTAAGACGTTATCGCTCTTGTTGGAAAGGGTTATGGAGCCTTATACGAGATTGCTTTGTATAAACTGCAACACAAGTGTTAATACGCTTCGGCTTATCGGGCCCTTCAGCTTGATAGCAGAGTCATCTCGCTAATTAGCACTTGGATATCTCCAGTAATAGTAAGTATAATAACAATCAATTACCCAACGATTTAGTATCCAATCAACGGACGCTAGTGTAATAATTGTTTTATAAAAAAGAATTGATATTTATACATTTGTATACTTTTTCACGCTACATGAAAAATAGAACTAGTACTACTAGAAATAGGTGATGCCCCTAAGACAACACACTGACCGAATGTGTTAGTTATGTGTAGATTTTCCCCATGTTTTAGCTAGTGTTCTTTTAGACAGCTGTTTAAAACAAAACATGTAAAAATACAAATTAAATATAATTATTTCCACTGTAGGCTTTGAAATCTTATAATTTACGAAGTCACTTAAAATCTAATGAACCTTCATGTATAATCCTATCTACCACACAAACACACACTTGTCTCACTTACTTCACCACTACACCATTCACACACACATTCCTCTATTTCACCGCTCATATTAACTCACATACATCCATACCTCTCTTCAAACTCACCAACAAACCCTAGCACTCTAATGGTACTTACTAAAATGAATTATATTTAGTAGTGACACACAAATGTCCTAAAATAAATAGTAGAATGTAAATAGCTGAACACTATCCCCTGAGATACAGGTTCCTGCCTAGTTTAGGGGCTAGGGTCAGTACTATGTACACCTTATTATGATCACCACAAAATGTTGAAAGCCTTGTCATGTACTTATTTGTATAATTGTAACTTTTAATGCTTTATTTTTCAGATAACAGAAGAAGATTACATTTGTGTGCTTTGATGTATCTATGCAGACTATTAATGCTCAGATTCATGGAAATAATGGGTGTGATCCATCTGCTGGTCCATCTCGCCATGGTCATGCTCAAGTATGCCATGTTTGTGGTTGATCATTGCTCAATCGTCAAAGTGACCACATTATCAAAGAAAACCCATCAAGCCTCACACTAAGAATGATCAACTTAATTCAGACTACTGTAACACCTCGTCAGGTTTGTATTTAAAATTCAAAATCATTTTAAATGGCATGCAATTTTTTCTTTAAATATCACATTCTAGTCCATGACGTTACTAGGTAAAAAAAAATCACATTTTAACCTAAGATGTTATCACAGATTAGAATGTGATTTTTTTTTTTTTTTACTTAGGTATCACTGCATTTATTATAAATATGTTGATTTTTGTTGACAGGTATTACAATCTGATTGTGTATGTCATGCCTGTTGGTTATGATTTAAAAGACAAGCTCTTTCAACTCGGCAACAGGATCAGAGAAGATTGCTTAGACAGTAACGAGACTCTTCAAGGTGAAGCAATTGAACAAGAAGTGGAACAGTCTGTTAATCCCGTCCATGATCCAGACATACAACCTCCCCCGCTCCTTGCAAGTACAGATGAGGGGCATGAAAGGGAATCATCTGGAGAATCAGTTCCAGCTCCAGAAGTTCATTTGCAGCAATCCGAAACCCAACCAGTGAGATATCAACAATCAAGTAACATAACATTACTTAATTAGAAACATGCTCTCAATACGGCATCTAATTGCACATTTTATGGGTGTGAAAATGAAAATCTGCATAGTGTGTCAGATGCACTGTGGGCTACCATTTTATCCAACTACAATGTTTATATTCCCAAACTGGCTAGGGTATGCAGACCATTTACATAGAAACATTTGGGATTACCTTTATGCCGGTGAAAACAGCATGAGTGATTGTACTGTTGAACAAGTTGAGCTGGAGTTGAAGTTGTTGTTGTTGGTTTTTTCCTTTGTTCAAAAACAAGTTCTCGATTTTTCAAGTATAGAATCAGTACAAGAAAATGATGACCATTTATTTGGATTTTGGATGGGCTTAACAAAAGCGAAATTCTTTAATTTATTAGAAGACTTTCCCCGACTGCTGGGAACACAGGGGTATAGTAGGTCTAGCTGCTGTATTGATAAAGATGCAGACAGGTGATTCTGACTTAAGAATATCCAAATTACTAGTTCCTCGCATTACACTAGAAAGGTTAGTGCATACAGCACAAGAGATACTACTACAAGATTTTGTTCCATGAAACCTTGGAATAAACCACTTTATGAGAGAACCTACCACATCTGATGCAGAAATAATGTCTTCTTTGTTCAGCAATAAGCAATAATAATGACATTTATTTTAGACAGGGGATTCAGAGATAGCATCAGCTTATTAGAGCATTGTAATTATAAGGCATATATGCCAGAGTCACTTTTTGAAGGCGGATACCAGTTAACCACCACCCAAGCAAATAGAAGTAGATGTGTAACTATATACAGATGGGTAGTGGAGGTTGTAAATAGATATTTTAAAAGAGACTAGATTATTAAGGTTTGACCATTTTAATAAAAACTATCAAATATGATGGCTTATTTCCAAATAGCTGCAAGTTTAATAAATAAGTTTGGTGTTTGCCTTCGCAATAGAGCTGATGCTGCTCACATTCTTGACATAATAAATGAAAATAACTTATGTAATATAGTTACAGAATATAATTTAAATCGCAGGGCATCCTTTTTTCAAAGCATTACGGCTGATAATGCTAATATTGAGTTCCCCCATCTAGAATTCAGTGAATTAATATTATTCGCCTTGGGAATGTACCAAATTCATCAAGCACATTAATATTATGGTGAACATGTACATTTCCATGGCGGATACAGAATAGAAGTTTGTCTAGACACTAATTGTATACTCGAGTTAGGCAGTGGGAAAAATTCACTTATAAAATGGAAAATAAAATCAAGACATATCTCAAGACATCAGTACTATGTGTATTTGGAGGCTTTGCTGGAGTGCGGAATAATACACGACGGTGCGATAATAACAATCGTTTATAATTGGCCGTGGAAGGCGGTGCGGCGCGCGACGTCCGGGGTGAGGTAAGCCAAACAGGTTTCCGCGGCGCTCGCGCAGGATGTCGGCGCGCGGAGTATGCGCGTCTTCACGCCAACATGAAGGAAAAAGGGGTAAGCAGAGCTTGCGCTGTAATTATAATAATTATATTAAGTTTTGTGGGTCAAGATATTTTGACGCCACATGTACATTTTGATAGCAAATGGTATTAGTAGACGAGAAGGCATTATAGGGCATTGCTGCAACTGCATTGTAGGACATCGCACTGTAGGTTGTTGATGTGGTCCATAGGTTGGTCCAGGCATGAAACTAACATTGTGGCTCCAGCGGCATTTTTAGATAAGTGGTTGTACGAGAAAACATTAAATATATATAATAAATCAAATCCTGTTTTTTATTTAATTTCCCTGTCCTCGCCAAAAACATATAGGTGGGCAGCTCTTTTCATTCTCTATTTATGCAGTGATGGCCCGGAGGTTAACACCTCGCTTCTCATGCACGAGGCTGTGAGTTAAAATCTGGGTAAGTACATTGGTACCTACCTAGATTTTACAGAAAGTACATATGTATTGAAAAAGACCAATTGGTATTGACCAATGGGTCTTTTTCAATGCGTATGTACTTTCTAAGTTTATCTTGGACATCAGTGAAGGAAAATATCGTGAGGAAACCATGACTTATATAGGGTGAAATTGAAAACATGCGACAAATCGAAATGGGAGATTGTACTCATGTTCGATTGGTCGCATGTTTTCAATTTCAACCTGTATAATAATCAATAAAACTCGTCTTGACCAAGCGTGGTGATTAATGCTCGTGCCTTCTCTGTATGAGAAGAAGCCTTTGCCCAGCATTGGGACAGTAGTAGGCTGGCATTATTATTTACTCTATCACCTTGTCAGTCCATCAGACTCTTAAGAGTTCGATGGCTAAAAACACCGTCTGTCAAGCCGCCTCCTGGATTCTGGTCCGCTTCGACGGCGTCACGGCGACGATAGATTTTGACCGATACTCCAGTGAACTATACCTAAATTAAACTTGTACAGTGTAGTGTAACAAACAAAGATGGCATAAAATCACACGTGAAATCTTCAAAACTTCAAAACTCAGCATTGGCTGGATATTACGAGAATATAACTGCTATTTGCGACCGCGCACCGATTTGATGATATTACATTGAAGAGGGATTTATTTCCGAATGATTGTAACTCTCTCGGCGAATAAGAAACAATTTGATTTTAGTTTTTGATTTACAGTTTTTGAGGTTATAACAGCTGTCAAACCTTATCTGACAACTGTTATAACCTCAAAAACTTATTTATTTAATAGCATTTTTCCCTGGCCTCTAAATGAAAAGATGATAAGTTATTGTGTTATTATAAACAATAATTGTTTTTATACAGCACTAGTTGTAGATAGACGCGACCTGTAAAAAGATTCAAGTGACAGGTCAATCAATGTATGGAAAGTGGGCATCATTCTTTACATTCCATTGCTTTTGGAGGATTTAATTATAAAAATCTGGGGATTGTGAAAATCACTGGTTCAATGTCAGCATTGAATGCACTAGACATATTGCGAGCCCACCTTGCAAAATTTAACGTATCTTTAGATGAAGACATTGTGTCAGTAACAACCGATGGTGCGAGTGTGATGGTAAAGATGGGAAGATACATTAAAGGACATCACCAGATTTGTCTCGCTCACGGTATCCAGCTAGCGGTGATCGATACTCTGTATAAAAAAAGTAGCGAACCCGTACAACGTGCAGCAGCGTCTATTCAGGCATCCCCTACACACGCACAAGACAACTCTGAATCAGAAAGCGATAGTGACGACGAACGAGCTGAAGATCTCAGTGGAGGTTTAGAAATAGAATTGTACAGGGAAACAATCACAAAAGTTCGCAAACTGGTCAAATCTATAAGAAAATCCCCTCTAAAAGCTGACGCATTACGGGTATGTCTTGGAGGAACACAAAAAAGACATACAATTGCAACTAGATTGCCGCACACGATGGTCAAGTATGTCAGATATGATCGGAGTGTTTTTAAAAATTAAAAACTCAGTCCTCAAAGCCCTGATAGATTGGAAGACTGAGATATCTTTTTCCGAAGAAGAAATTCGAACTCTGTCTGAAATTTACAACAGCTTGAATGTTGTCAAACTCGCTGTTCTGTCCTTGTGCCAACGTGATGCTACGCTGCACACAGCTGACACAACATTAAAATTTATGTTTAAGAAGCTTGACGAACAAAACAGCGTTTTGAGTCTCAAGCTAGCTCAACTAATTTGAGAAGTCGCATAAAGCAAAGATGTCTCCTTCTAGCAGGTGTTTTACACTATTTACATGATTGGGAAGACTTCTCCGCCCAAGATGATGATGACACATTTCCCAAACCCAATGGTGCTGAAATAACTGAAACTATTATCAACTTGTTGCAGCAGCTAAAATATAAACCCGAGGACACAGACACCATCACCGCAGTTCTCACCGAGCAGTCCATACCTTCGCAATCGTCATCATCTGACGCTGAAGAGCTAACTCTTAAAGAGCAGCTAGAGAAGGAATTACACAAATGCAAGAAAAAGAGAACCCCCAGAAATCGGTCAGATTTCCACCTGGCTGGGTTCGTAAAAGTAGAGCAAGCCATGTATGAAAGCGGAGGGCATCGGGGTGTGTATCTCACCGAAGCATATAATTATTTATTATGTGTTCTACCAACAAGTGTTGAGAGTGAAAGGGTCCATCAAACCACATACGAAAAACCGCAAAATCTACTTAGGAAGTAAGCCTAAGTAATACAGAATACACAAAAATATCAAAAATATTAGTTTTACTCTGAATATAAAAATCTGTGCCGCAGAGTTAAGCGAAAACACAGGATTTGAAAATATGTATTACTTACCAAGATTTATAGATAGCTTCCGCAAACTGATATTTCAATTACCACTATGGTCAAACATTATGTGTCAGTATCTTTAGTGCTCTTTAGATAATGCTCCAAGTAGTAGTAATGTAGAAAGCTACTTTAAAAATACAAAAAAGTTACTTTTACGTAGTCGTAGTGGCACAATGAGAGTAGACGATTTTATAATGCAACATACGGAATACTTATCAGGGGAAGTAAAGTTAGCCCTCTCTAGTTGTTTGGATGATGTAAAAACTGACGATAACGTTAAAATTGATTCGGAAAACATTTCTAACAAGACTCATAATAACAAAGATGATTTTACTAAAGAATCAGTTTTTACTAAAAATCCTCAACTTGCAGAAAACTGGCGGAATAAAACAGAGAATCAAAAACACATACGCTTGATTGACAAAGTCAAACCTAAAGTAAAAGCAAATAAAATAGAAACTTTGCCAAATGGAAACATTTGTTCTTCTGGTATTGACAAAGTTGTGATTAATAACACTTGTGCGTTCGATGCTGTACTCACTGCTTTGGTAGTAATTTGTACAGACTACGTTAATATTTCAGCTTTTATTACTTCATTGAATAAGCCTTTTTCTAATCTGGTTAGTACATTGCGACAAAAAGATGTTTCAGTTAATCCATTAAAAATGAGAACCGAAATTCGAAAAAAAATATTACGAATGGTCAGTTCAAGGAAATCTAGAAGTGATTGATTGCGGTTGTAATGTAACTTTTGTGATAGAAAAAATTCTATATGATGAAATTTTCAGTGCAATTGTGTCAAAAACTTGTTCAGTCTGCGAAAAAACTGAAACCAGAAAATGTTGTATTCTACCATTAAATTTGCTTACATTATCTGACTATGGTGTAAGTTCATTGAGCAATTCAGCAATATCTATGATTGAAGATGTAACAATAACTGATTGTAAAGTAAGGGCCTGTAATGGAAAAGTATGTACAAACTATGTCATTTCGGACAATTTTGGGTAGGGCTCAAATAAAATGTACCTTTAAAAAAAATCGCAGTCACCTGTTTGCTCCTAAATTTTAGTATATTTGGGTAATTTCTATCAAAGAATTTTAGTTAATGCATTAAAATGAATACATCAAAAATATATGTTTGCAAAGAAAATACACAAAATCTTCAATTACACAATATTTAAGGTCATAAAACTTTTATTTTTTTCTCCATACAAAACATAAATATCCCAGAGCAGTCCGTCGATAAGGTTTTAATTTTAATTTTTTTATTACGCTGTTAATGTTATTTCTTTTTGTCTTCATTGTTGGTATGGGACACAGAACTATATATAATAGAACGCTAGTCTTCGTCCATTCGTACGGGAACCGAGCGTGTAACATTTTTCGTAGGTACTTTGACGTCACGGCCATAATTTAGTGATGGGATCGCAAGCCGCGCGAAATCGATCGCCGGCGGCGCGGCGTCGCGCGCGCCTGTCGTCAGTTCAGCTTCTAGTATTTAACTCATCGAATGCCGTAATTAGAGACACAACAGAAATACAATTGCTTATGTCGAACTGTGTAACTTAAGACATTCAAAAGGTTAAAGAGGGAGGCCGCGCGGCTTTTTGTAGGAAACCATTTTTTTCCTTATTTTTGATATAAGGATCTTTCGGAAACCTGAAAAAAGTGCATTTAAGAAGTAACCATTAGCTGTTCGTTTATAATATTTGCATTTCACTACCTACATTACGTAGTTACGTTTTAATTTAAAAATATAATTATCATTTCCTCTGCTTTCAAAATCGATTATAACTGAGTACGAAATCGGCATCGAAAATTGCAGTGTACAACACTAATGACTACTTTTGACCTTGAATGGTTAGATCGCTTATGTTTACATTGCTGGTTTTCAATGCACGACAAGTCTGGTGCGTTAAATTAAAGCCGCAATGAAAAAATATTTGGATACACTACTGTTTGGATGAAAATAACAAAATAAAT
This sequence comes from Eremobia ochroleuca, assembly GCA_949629135.1. NCBI lineage: Eukaryota > Metazoa > Arthropoda > Insecta > Lepidoptera > Noctuidae > Eremobia > Eremobia ochroleuca. Next base: position 20,710,898 of record OX451385.1, on the reverse strand, counting down.
TGTTTTATAAATAACAACAGATTATTTTAAGACAAATAGTACTTACGGATAATAAGAAATACCTCGATTACCAGCTCCAACTTCATGGGTGGAATTAGAACAATTAAGTATCGCACAACTAGGCATTTTGTTTTTATCACCTGACGTCACACGCGGAAAGCGGTCGGAGGCAGACTGAAGTTCGCCGCGAGCAATGGTGTCGCACGGCACCATTTCTCCACGCGAGGTACCTACACTTATGCAATCTATTATAATCTATATCTGTGGTATGGGAGTTAATTCAAAGAACTTTGTAAATCTCGAAAAAAATTATAATTACTTACAAAACAACTAATTAAAAAAAAAGTCCCATAAAATCTTCTAGTGTGTTACAAGTAATGTGTTACACGGTAGCTTTCGTAGTTTAGTGATAACCACCCTAGAATTTGTTTTGTAGGGTGGCAACACCGTATAACAACAGCCGTTAAGTGTCAATTTAATTTAATGTCAACCTTTTTATTCTGGTCACAAAAGTGAAGTGATTTGGTGTGGTGTTTTTTCCCTCCAGAAAATTGGTTATTAAACACAAAATTTGCAAGGTAAGTGTTTGTCTTTCATTATGATGAATTACAGATACTAAATACATACCTTTGTGTGTCGTATATTATGGCTTTCTTTCCAATATTTCTTTGAATTTGCGGCTGCTATAATCAAGTAAACACTAGAATGTTCTCGTGTGTTCGCTCTGGCGTGTTATGTTGTGTTACGTAGTGTGTTACGTAACACACTGGATAACATTAAGCGTGGTGTACATTGTCTTTAACCGACTCAAGCGGAGTCCAAAAGGGGGATAATACTTTTCCTTGCGTGTGAATAAACGTGTATAATTATGAATGTAATTATATGCGTAGGGCACGCATATAATTACATTCATAATTATACACTTCTGTTGCCTTATGGGCACGCATATAATTACATTCATAATTATACCCTTCTGTTGCCTTATACGCCCTTAATACCAAATAAATTAAAACTAAAAAATAACATTTTGTATTTATATAATATTCTTTACAAAGCTTATAATTACGATATTTTTTATATAAGTAGTGATTAAACTATGTAGTATGCTGTTCGGTGTGTAATCTTACTATTGAGGTACTCGTATCAAGCATAGTAACAATTGAAGCTTATTTTGTACAGATGCCTTCGAGCGCAGCCGAACGACAAAAACGATATCGCGAGAGGATGAAGAATGAAAATCCAAATAAATACAAGGAAATGCAAAGTAAAAATGCCGCCAGGACAAATTTAAAAAGAAAAAGAATCGCAGATTTTGAACCAGAAGAGCAAGTAGAACTAAGAAGACAATGGAGAGAAAATAAGAAGAAGAAAAAATACGATGAAAAGAAAAGAGAAGGATCAGAGTGTTTAACAGAAAACAATGAAAAAGCAATGAGAAATAAACAAAGACGTATAGAAACACTAAACTACAGGTTAAAAAAAGAAAATTGCGAACTTAAAGGGAACCAAATGAAAAAAGAATCAAGTTGATTTTATTTTTTGAATAATATTATTGTACTAATTGATAAGTGTTTTTATTTTCACTTTGTTGATTTTATGATTTACCTACTCGGTAAAATCAAGTTGATTTTTTTTTTTTTATAATATTGTTGTACTAATTGATAGATAAGTGTTTTTAATTTTACTTTGTTGATTTCATGATTTACCTACTCGGTAAAATCAAGTTGATATGTTTTATAGGTAATTTTATCGTACATACTTATTGATAAGTCACACCTTTTAAGTAAAACCGTTACTAAACGAAAATTTTCACGAATTGAGTTATCAATGCCATCTATGTAAAATATACGTAAACTGCAACATAACTTGTCATTTTTGTAAAATATTGTATTTTACGCCATCTAGCGGTAAATTAAAGCGCTACTAAACCGAGTTATGATCGGCTCACGAAATACAATAATATTGTGTCTATACCAGTAAGAACATGTTCGTAGAAGAGTGTTAACGGAAGTTTAAAGTAACAGTGTTATTGTTTGGATAAACACGGCTGTACGTCACAGAAAAGGTAAGTTGTTCATTTGTTTTAATAGGAAAAGTGTTTCAATTTTTTTAAACACAGTTTTCGTGTTGTGAAATTACGCAATTCATAATAAAATTTCATTGATAAAATGTTACAGTTTGTAAAGTCCCAGTTTTCCTTTTATTTTTTTAGGTATTAATCCAATAACGTTTATCTATAAAGAGTAACCATTTGTTTAGTTACAGTTTCTCAATAAGTAAAGAGTAAATTAAATCATATGCTTAATTACAATAGTGGGACATTTATTTTAGTCACAGTTTATTTCTTTATTTAACGTACATTTGCATAAAAATGTTTGAAGTAAAATATTACATTTTGTTTAAATTCCATTCAATATTAAAATTTACTTCATAGTTTATGAAACAGTTAATAATAACGTTACACATTTCTTTTAGTACCTATCACTTTACTACTACTTAATATAAATAAAAGTTGTACTTAAAGTAACTACATTTATTTAAGTTAAAATGTCAATTATAGTAATAATATGACAATAATAATAAAACCACTTGCTTCAGGTCATGGCGCATTTACGGAACCCACGTTTGTCACGCATTTTGGAGGCTATGGAATCTAAGAAAGATTCCGTAAGTACTGAAAACCCCAAACTAATAACCATGGACGACCTGGATTATAATTTTTCACGCGATGCAAATCCGATAACTGACGATACTTGTAGATCTCCTTCTTTATTGCAAGAACAAGAGCAAGCACTACCTCAGTCCGTTAGTCATACCATGGAAGCTGAGTGTTATGTTCAACCAATTGATGACGGAATACCAAATCTATATTTGAGCGGTACTGGTTTTCCAGAATTAACTCCAGAAGAAGACCTTATCAGACCAGGTCCAGCAGCAGAGCAAGATCAGATTCATCTAGCTCAAAATCATCTTCAATGAACTTGAATCTTCATCAACAAGTTCATCTTCATCATCTTCATCTAGTGCGTCTGAATCGGGTAAGGACTTTTCCCCTGATGAGGCAGATTGCGATCCTGATTATGTACCAGCAACCCCACCTAGGCGTGTATCATTTAGCCCAACTCCTCAAAACAGTATTTCTATACAACTAGTTGAAGAATATAATTTGGGTCCTCCAGAAGATAACAGAACTCCGAACAAACGAAGGCGTAAAGGATTTCCAAAAGTATCCATGAGGCAAGATGCTAAAAGACTTCGTAATAGTAGGCAACAATATACTTCTGTGTCCCAGTTAAAAAAAGTCGAATATCTATCTATAGTCTATATTAACTACTTATTAAGTAAGATACTTAATAAGTAGTTAATATGGTAAGATACGTAGGGTAGGGTGGGGCTTAAAGGTCCGCGGGTAAAAAGGTCCACCATGTCTATCTCAGAAATTATAAATGCGCGAGCGAAACAAATGACAGGCGTATGAAGGGGGTACGGGAGGGGTACCCACACGGCCCCGCGCAGAGAGCTTGCGAGCGCCGACGAGATAGTACACGGTCCCGGTACTAAAAATTCACGTAAGTAAATTTTTTCACGTCACTTATTTTTAGTCTGACTGTTGTGTTTATAACATTACAGAACTGAACTTTTATTAAAGGTGCAGTTTAACGTATACAGTTTAACATAAATCCATTATTTATTGAATTGTCTGTGTAGATTTTTCTCTATAACCTCAAACATCAATCAACATACAGTTGGGGTATAAAGGTCCACTCCGGACCTTTACTTTATTATTATTACTGTCCACTAGCACGCTGTTCTATCCTTTTTCAATGAGCCTCAGCCATCAACATCTACGAGTAACGTGTTTTCTCCCGAAGCTATTAGACCTTACCCTAAGGCTGGAGCTCGTAAGGGAACGGGGGAAGAAAGCGACGCAAGACAGCTATTTTAACAGACACACCGGAAAAGGAAGCGCTGCTTCTAGAACAACACAATAAGAAAAAGAAAACTATTTCCCGAAAAAAGGCTGTTAATCAGAAAAAAAAGCAAGTAAAGAAAACAATTTTAACTGACAAAAAGGAGGAAAGTTCTAGTTCGGAAGAGGAATGTTTTTGCTTGGTGTACTATGAACCCTGGAGTGATACCTGTGTGTGTGATACCTGGAGAGCATTCCTGGGGAAGGCTGGATGCAATGTTCTAATTGCAAAGGTTGGTCCCACGAGAAATGTGTTAATCCTTCACTGTCATCTTTGACCTATATGTGTATTAATTGCGATTCAGATGACGAGTAATTGTATAAAAGTTATGTTGTTTTAATGTTACATTATAGGTTTCGGACCAAAAAGCTGGACTAATTAAGACTGAAATGCTGTGCCATAAGTTAAAATAAGTAACGGTTTAGTTTTTTTTAATTAAAATAAAGATTGGTTGATTTAAAGTAGTTTTCATTTATTTACTTGCTTTAATAAACCTTAAAAAACTATTTAATTATACTGGTCCTCTTTACCCCAGCACTGGTCCTTTTTACCCCACCCTTGGGGCAAAAGGGACCATTCGACTCGACTTTAAAAAATGCAAATGTCTGGGTTATAGATAGACATGACTTATGTTCATTTATTGTTTCTTGTAAATGAAGGATGAGTATTTCTCAAAATAGTTGTACATTTGTGGAAAAAAACATGTCCCAAAAGTTTGAGTCAAAATATTAAAATAAAATGATGAAACTTCTTGCAAGATATTTGCGAAGGGATGAAGAAATATACTCCTGATTAGGATTAGATATCGCAAAGACCGAAAATACTTCATAAAATTGTGTAACGCTTCAAGTTGTCACTATCATGATTTACTTTTCCATACAAAATCTTTTTGTCTCAATAGCCAGGTCCACACCGGACGATCCATCGCGCTCCGATCGCGCGCGGCAGCAGCGCGATCCAAAGATGCAGGCGGTGTGGACGTGCCGCGCGCGATCCATGCGCACGTATTGGAGCGCGCGCTCCCTACCTCGCGCGATCCGTGTGCGGTCGGTTTTTGTGCCAGCCTCAAAGGTGCCTCAGTTGCGTGATGCGCGCGGTGTGGACGGTTGTGTTGGTTCGCGCGATCCACCTCGCCATGGACATCTCAGAAAGTCGCCGTTTGATATCGCTTTATAAAGAATTTAAATGTTTATGGGATCCCAAAGATTCTAATTACACCAATAGAGGTGTTAGAGATGATGCTTGGCGTCAGATTTCTCGTGAAATGGGGAATAAGTCGATCGAGAACCTAAAGAAAAAAATGCGATCTCTGGCGGGAGGCTACAGAAGGGAGAAACACAGAGAGAAGCAAAGCCGTATAACTGGATCCGGTAAGAAAACAAAGCTACTTTTTATCTGTAGGTATTAAAATTATATATTTTATTATAAGTAATTACATCATAATATTTACTGTGGATTTCACGTGATTTCGCTTTTTACATTTAAGCTGTTAGAAATACACGTGGTTATTTTAATGAGTAACTTGTTTATTTCAGGTGCTCAAGATACATATAAATCAAAGTGGTTTGCGTATGATGACTTCGACTTTATGGCGGATAAAAATGAACCCGGAACCACACGCGATACATTGGAACATGTGAGCTATTAGTTTACTGATATTCATTTTGCCAAACTATTGTATGGTTTGTAACAAAGTGTCTTGCTAAGTGGGACCGTATTGTAGTGGCATTTTCTGTTGCTCTTCTTGGTACGACGGCCATCGGTTGTAGCGATTGTGATGGCGGTTCATTTCGCCAGCTTCCAGGTATTACATCTCCATTCTCCTGTACTGTATCAAACGTTCCTGGCGATATAAAGTTAGGATTACTGCGTAAGTAGTTATATAGATGAACCGTTGCCAGCACGACTTTAGTCGCAGTTTCTGGTTCCAAAAGCATAGGTTTACGCAGGACTCTGTAGACAGAACTAAGTACTCCAAACGCGTTTTCAACTACTCTACATGCTCTTGACAGTCGGTAGTTGAAAATTCTTTCACAAGAACCCCTTTCCCGTGTACCATCGTATGGTTTCATAGTATAATCATTAAGCTGAAAAGCTTTATCACCTAGTATATAATAGGGTACCTCAATTTTATAGGGAACTTGCAATATCTCCGGTGGAGGAATATTTAGCTCTTTTTTTTTCAAGTTTTTTATATAAATTTGTGCTTTTGAACACGCCTCCATCTGATATTCTGCCTTTAGTCCCAACATTCACATACAGGAACCTATAATTTGCATCTACTAATGCAAAAAGAACAATACTAGGAAATAATTTGTAATTATCAAAGTCGTTGCCACTATTAAAAGGCGATTGTATAGCGACGTGTTTGCCGTCCATCGCTCCTATCACGTGTGGGAAATTCCACTTATTCTCGAATTGCTGAGAAACTGTACGCCATTCTTCTTTAGTTGACGGCACCTGAAAATAAAGGAGATCTTAATTATAATATAAAGCTGAAAATAAGAATAAGCAGTAAATAGTAATAATAATTGTTGTTACAGGTAGAATCTGATACGACTGAAGGGGAACTTGAAGTTAATACTACAGTGAGCGAAAACGAGAACAGTAACATTACTAGTGACACACAACCGGAGAGAGCCAACCACCACACAGATCAGAGTAGAGAGCAGAATGATCAGAATGCACAATCCAGTGTCCAAACAACAAACAAAAGAACAAAAAAAAGAAAGAAAACTACTTCTAATAATGCAGATGACATATCAGATGAAACTCTTTCAGAGGCTTTCCAACTTCTGCAACAATGTGCTCAGCCACCACAACCGGAAACTGATTCTTACATTGCTTTCGGGCAGTATATATCTACTGAATTGCGGAAATATGATGCAGTAACATTAGTTAATGTCAAAAATGCTATATGCCAAGTTATTTTTCAAGCTGACACAGGAAGATATGGGGATAGCAATTATGGATATTACACTAATTCATATCCTGGCACACCAATAGCATACACTTCATCACAGTCCCAGTCTCTACAACCTCAAAATTATCCAGCTCCAATTCCACAGACATCACCGTCTGCTCATCTAGCCTCCAATTCATCGCAGTCCTAGTTTCTGAAACCTCAGGATTATTCACTTCCACAGTCACCACCGAATTAAATAAGTACCTACCTATATCATGTTTTCAAAAAATAATTAATAATTGTAAACATGTTACTTCTTTAAATTATGATTGTAATACACTACTTTTTTATTGAGTAATAAAGTATGGTTTTACTTACCTTTACATAATCATTTAACAGGTCAATGATGGCTTCACAAACTTCAGGAATAATTATCGATATAGACTGTTTGGAAATGCGGAACAGATACTTCAAACTGACGTACGAATCTCCAGTTGCTAAAAATCTTAATGTTAGTAATAATCTTTCCTTCACAGTAATGGCATCTCTATAATTTGTATCATTCTTTCTTAGCTTGTTATTTAATAATGAACACAATATCTCAAATTGATTAGCATTCATTCTTGCAAAATTGTGTTCAACTTTATCTGACACTAACTCTGCGTACAGCTGAGTCCCAGATTCCAAGCGATTTTTGTAAATTTGTTTCACCCAAAACCGTCGTTTTCTTTTTTGTGATTTTTTGCGCAAGCATTTAAGCAAAATAAAAGTTACTGCTGCAACGGCAAGACGCCGCCGTTGTACGTGTGACTCCATATCGTACAAGAGTTAGACTGGCTGAATCACGGATCGCCTTAGGATCGCTTGGAGCGCATATTTGGGATCGCAAGTTTCCAAGAGTGGATCGGCCTAACACGATCCACGATCCACGCTCCGCGATCCTGGATCGCGGATCGCGGGATCAATGGATCGTCCGGTGTGGACCCGACTAATGGGTACCAACGACTTTGCCGCTTCAAAAAATACTACTTGACGTATGTCTAACGTTCTAATTTTCTGTAATTAGCACCTTCGTATAATCTAGTTTAAGGTTCAAAGTTGATTGTATCCTGCTTTCTTTAAAATACAGGCTGTCGTTTTGCATCCTGGTCAAATTCAAGGAGGTATCTATACTAATGATTCTCGACCCGAATCGATAATAAAATGGGTGGGTATTTTTTTATATTTTTTTTCGTATTTACGAAAATCGGTAAGTGTAAACCACCCGTATTAAAACTCAGCCCGTCTGCTCCTAGCCCTATAACCGCGCCGTCACACACACAAACGCAAACGTTTATGCGCTATTGTATTCCCTAAAAAATTCCAAGACGACGCGCGCGCAACCCCGGCGCCGCGCCGCAACAATTAGTTTGTTTGATGGCGCCGCCGCGTACAGGTGTTTAAAAATTTCGCTCCTCGCGCCCTCGGTACATATCGGTAAAGTTAAGATGACGGACAATTACTCCAATGTTGAGTTGGTGGAGATGGTCCGCTTGTATGCCATAAGTGGAGACAGCCTACGTGGAGCCATCCGGATGTTCGCGGAACTGTTTCCCAATCGGGAACCCCCATCACCGAGCGTTATGTTGGCTGCTACGCAGAGACTGCGAGATCATCGGCAGTTTGATGTACCCCGGCATGCTCAAGCTCGCGGCAGTGAAGGCCTGCCTGTCGCCTTGCAGGAAGATATCCTGGAGTACTTCCAGCGAGAGCCACGGGCAAGTACGCGGGAGGCCGGTCGACGGTTCGCAGTGCACCACTCCACAGTGTGGCGGCTACTGAGACGGGAACAGCAGCACCCGTTCCATTACCGCAAGGTGCAGGATCTACACCCGGGTGACAACGCCGCACGGATTACATTTTGTCGCTGGTTGCTGGAGCACCAAGACGCCAATATCCTGTGGTCGGACGAGTGTTTATTTACTCGAGTTGGCGTCTACAATGTTCATAATGAACACTGGTGGGCTCACCGCGACCATAACCCGCACGTGACTCAACGGCATGCATTCCAAATGCGGTTTAGCCTAAATGTGTGGGCTGGCATAATAGGGGATCACGTGCTTGGACAAGGTTTGCCAACCAGTGGATCGGCCGCGGTGGACCTGTGGCCTGGCCTCCGCGTTCTCCGGACCTGACGCCCCTGGACTTTTATTTGTGGGGAGACGTTAAAAGGTTAGTGTACACGGATGAAGTTACAAGTGTTGAACAATTACGTGCAAAAGTGATTAGTGCTTTCGACACTGTAAAAACGAATATTTTAGTGTTGCGTAAGCTGAAGGAAAATCAGCGACGTCGTGCTAGACTGTGCCTCTCTCCGGGTAACATAAGTAGGTAATTTATTTATTTGTACATTGACAATCATTTGCAAATACGTTATTTTAATCATTTTTTTTTTAATGTAAATAAGTTGATTTAAATTTTTTAACTACGCTAATAATACCTATCAGACAAAATAATGGTCAGTGGGTCATCTTTTATCATCACCTACTTAACTAGCATATCTTTCCATTTTCATCAAAAGTAGAAATCATTTTTAGATTTAGTACATCGGTACCTAACTACCTAAACGAACTAAGGTAGTATTGCCGGGCCTAGCCTAAGCCCGTTAAGTAGGAAGGAAAATTCCAAATCAACCAATTTAATCCACAAATAAAAACAAAATCATTAGCTACGAAAACCTTGGACTGAATTTACCTACAATGCACCGAGTTATTATTACCTAAATCCAATCCCGCCCGCTACTTACAACAGCTGAGCGCGTGCGCCTGCGCCTCAACTTATACCTAAATGCTAACTACCTACATGTTTTATTATTCAGATCTAAGATCACCAATTTATGGATTGTCCGTACAGCAGGATTGCAACAAAACGTAATAAAGCAAAACTAACATTTTAATCAGCTGACAACTATTGTACTTACAGTAGGTACGTGAACTTTTCTTTGGGGTACTAGTAAGTACTACTTTCATTAGTAAGATTTCTACATTCTAATTCTAATGATTCTTAAAAATGAGTTAAATTATCAAAAAAAGAAAACATGACAATAATGTAGGTGATTTTCGGTCGGTGTAGGTAAGTACGTTCGCACTGCGTTTTGTAGGTAGAAAACGGCCGGCGCGGCGCCTCGTACAGACCATCGACACTCACGCACACAGCGATGTCGCTGTGTGCGCGATGGGTGATTCTGAAATTGCTTTCGTATGATTCTGAAATACTGTCAAATTTAAACAATTTAAAATAGCAGTTTTATTAATTATTGACCAGGTACCGTAATTGAAATTGATTATTTATGTGTTTTGTGACAAGCTCCTGAAATTTGACTAGGATGCAAAACTGCACCTTGTATATTACGTTTCACGCAATAAACAAAATGTCTCACCTTTTTTACTTTTTAGTCACGTACTCTTTAGTCACGCCATTTCTCAGTAATTTTTTTAATTTCTCAATGAATCTACATTATTTTGTACTGGAAACACTAAAAGCGTTCTTATTGGGCGATGGTAAATATCAGCGCCATATATTTTTTCAGTCAAAAACTAGATTCTCTTAGTGCGCCGGCGGTTTTACTGTTTCGATACGAAAGAAAAATATTACTTTTTTCGGGGTAGTACTTCTGAATTATATATCAAGTTAATAAAAATGTATGTTAGGATAATTGTTTAAGCGAATTACATTATTAAAATTCATTTTGGACAAAAAATCTACTTCTTTTACAGGTTATGGGTTATAATTCCTTTTACTGTTTCGTTGTTTTTCGTCGCGTAACGAAATAGTATGTTATAAAGTTTAGTTTACTATTTCGTTGCGTTGCTAACTATTTCGTTACAATATTTCATAACAACTTTTTCGTTACGTGTACATCTTTCGTGAGAAATACTCGGATAGCAGTATCCATTGCTAAAAAAGATATTTTTCTGAAACTTATACATAAATAGTTACAAGGCAATTTACGTAAAATGGACCTTTCAGCCCCACCCTACCCTACACGCTATTTAAAGGTACAAATTTCTCAAGACTGATTGATAAATAACTATGCCAAATGATTGTATAGATCTCTCTTTAAATTGTAATAAAACATTAATTTGGAATGTTTTTTTTATTTGGTAATATTATAATACCACAGCAAATGCCAACTTTATGATTTTTAATTTTAATGTTGAATAATATTATTGTATTTATGAAATTTTAATAGTTTTCTCTTAGTAACATCCTACATCTTAGTACTGTAATTTCATAGTAATAACGATGTAATGACTTTTTTCTAATATTGGCTCTCCTGTAAAATTTTATAATTTCGTTTAGTAACGGTTTTACTTTAAAGGTGCGAAGTGTTCTTAATTTCACTTTGTTGATTTCAAAAAGTAAATTTAAAATGTCTTTATTTTTATGTGATTCGCTACAATAATGACAGTATACTTACCTACTGATTAATCCTCTTAAACATCATCAACATATTTCTTAAAATTATATTTTCCTGGAAACCATATTTTTTTCATGAAATAGTATATTTCCAGGAAATATACCTTAGAGAAATATAATATTGATGATTTATATGATTTATCATTAACTAGCGACCCGCCCCGGCTTCGCACGGGTGCAATGCTGATCACTATCACTACATAGTATAAAACAAAACTTCCCGCTGTCTGTCTGTCTCTATGTATGCTTAGAACTTTAAAACTACGCAACGGATTTTGATGCGGTTTTTTTAATAGATAGAGTGATTCAAGAGGAAGCTTTATATGTATATAATACATGCATAATATAGTACAGAAACACTGATAATTTTAGAGCCATTATTTCTCTTAAAAAGTATAGGATAAAAAATGGTTATTGTGGGTTATCCCTAAGAGATAGGCATATGCCATCGCGGACTTTTTAGTAGACCTTTTTAAGGTGTACAATACTGTAGTACCTTATTTTGATCTATCTCGACGGGTTCAGCTAGCGTTTACAATGTAAGCGCGAAAAAATGTGTTTATTTACGACATCACATTAGAAACCTCTAAAATTATCAGTGTTTCTCTACTATATTATGCATGTATTATACATATAAACCTTCCTCTTGAATCACTCTATCTATTAAAAAAAACCGCATCAAAATCCGTTGCGGAGTTTTAAAGATCTAAGCATACATAGGGACAGACAGCGGGAAGTGACTTTGTTTTATACTATGTAGTGATTATCATCACATGGTCATCATTACTCGTAAATGTGGTAAGATTGTTTAGTAAATGTTGATACAATGTAATCCTGCCTTTACAGGGTTCCAGCGTGTTACAAAATTTCCAGAATGTTGCATACGAATTTGTGTGTTACACTTTCTAGTGCGTTATAGTACAAATTTTGTGAGCCCCACAGAAATCAGGAATAAGGCAATAGAAGTCGCAAACACGCGTGACCTTGTCGCCGCGTATATGTCTTATAGAACACAAAGTGCGCGTGGAGCGTTTGGTGCGGTTATTGTGTTGTTTGGGACGCGGAGAAGTAAACATGGTGTTTTGCAGCATATCCAACTGCGGAAACTCTTTCAAAATTTGTAACTTTACAAATAAAGGAATAACATTTCATTCGTAAGTACTTCATTTTCAAAATAATGTCGTTTTTAATAAATAATAGTCAAGTCACCACCACCACCACTACTACCTGGTCATTTTCACCACCACTACTACGATTATCACAGAAAACGATTTTTTTGTCAATTCAATAACCATTAACGCTTAAGCTTGTTCATGTCTACTATTACAACTGCTAAAAGCAGCAATGAAATTATAGTCATGCGCAATAAACAATACTGCAGTTTACGTAAATTCCAGGAACACGCCGCAAGAGTTGGCCTCAAAATAGTGACGTGCTACTACTATTTTGTATCGATAATTTATTGTTTAGCCTACCTAGTTTTACCAAATAAGAATGTATATGATTTTTCGTTAAATATTTAAATATGAGATGTATTGTCATTATACATGTTTTCTTCCTATCTAAATAGTTTACAAACTGATTTTTTCAAAGAATCAGGTAATAATAGAAAAAATCAGTATTCTTTGAAAAAAATTTTTATTCGTACTTGTAAACTACTTTTTCATTGAGTAAATTAATAGGAGATAGGCTTATTATTGTTATGTACAGACGCCAGCAGATCAAGCTACTACAATCTGTCAAATTTCTTTAATAGATTTTCAACTTTATCGCTAAAGCATTAGGTTCAAAGTTGATTGGGAAAATTTGACAGTTTCGGGTAGCTTGATGTGCTGGCGTCTGTACATACGTGGGTAAGTTAAAAAACCGTCTGCGTTGAGTATCCTTGTATCATTGACGTTTTCAATATTTATCGAATACTTTTTTAAGTCAAACTAATTAAGTATACATATTACTATATTGTAAGGATAATGGATTAAGTTGGATCGAATTGATACGTTTTCATATTATTTATGTATCTGTTTACTTTATCCAATGCTATTATTACAGGTTTCCAAAAGATCCGGATATCACTACATAGTATAAAACAAAGTCGCTTCCCGCTGTCTGTCCCTATGTATGCTTAAATCTTTAAAACTACGCAACGGATTTTGATGCGGTTTATTTTAATAGATAGAGTAATTCAAGAGGAAGGTTTATATGTATAATACATGCATAATATAGTAGAGAAACACTGATCATTTTAGGGGTTTCTAATGTGATGTCGTAAATAAACACATTTTATTGCGCTTACATTGCAAACGCTGGCTTAACCCTAGGAGATAGATCAAAATAATGTACTACAGTATTGTACACCTTAAAAAGGTCTACAAAAAAGTCCGCGATGGCATATGTCTATCTCTTAGGGATAACCCAAAATAACCATTTTTTATCCTATACTTTTTAAGAGAAATAATGGCTCTAAAATTATCAGTGTTTCTCTACTATATTATGCATGTATTATATGCATGTAAACCTTCCTCTTGAATCACTCTATCTATTAAAAAAAACCGCATCAAAATCCGTTGCGGAGTTTTAAAGATCTAAGCATACATAGGGACAGACAGCGGGAAGTGACTTTGTTTTATACTATGTAGTGATTATCATCACATGGTCATCATTACTCGTAAATGTGGTAAGATTGTTTAGTAAATGTTGATACAATGTAATCCTGCCTTTACAGGGTTCCAGCGTGTTACAAAATTTCCAGAATGTTGCATACGAATTTGTGTGTTACACTTTCTAGTGCGTTATAGTACAAATTTTGTGAGCCCCACAGAAATCAGGAATAAGGCAATAGAAGTCGCAAACACGCGTGACCTTGTCGCCGCGTATATGTCTTTTAGAACACAAAGTGCGCGTGGAGCGTTTGGTGCGGTTATTGTGTTGTTTGGGACGCGGAGAAGTAAACATGGTGTTTTGCAGCATATCCAACTGCGGAAACTCTTTCAAAATTTGTAACTTTACAAATAAAGGAATAACATTTCATTCGTAAGTACTTCATTTTCAAAATAATGTCGTTTTTAATAAATAATAGTCAAGTCACCACCACCACCACTACTACCTGGTCATTTTCACCACCACTACTACGATTATCACAGAAAACGATTTTTTTGTCAATTCAATAACCATTAACGCTTAAGCTTGTTCATGTCTACTATTACAACTGCTAAAAGCAGCAATGAAATTATAGTCATGCGCAATAAACAATACTGCAGTTTACGTAAATTCCAGGAACACGCCGCAAGAGTTGGCCTCAAAATAGTGACGTGCTACTACTATTTTGTATCGATAATTTATTGTTTAGCCTACCTAGTTTTACCAAATAAGAATGTATATGATTTTTCGTTAAATATTTAAATATGAGATGTATTGTCATTATACATGTTTTCTTCCTATCTAAATAGTTTACAAACTGATTTTTTCAAAGAATCAGGTAATAATAGAAAAAATCAGTATTCTTTGAAAAAAATTTTTATTCGTACTTGTAAACTACTTTTTCATTGAGTAAATTAATAGGAGATAGGCTTATTATTGTTATGTACAGACGCCAGCAGATCAAGCTACTACAATCTGTCAAATTTCTTTAATAGATTTTCAACTTTATCGCTAAAGCATTAGGTTCAAAGTTGATTGGGAAAATTTGACAGTTTCGGGTAGCTTGATGTGCTGGCGTCTGTACATACGTGGGTAAGTTAAAAAACCGTCTGCGTTGAGTATCCTTGTATCATTGACGTTTTCAATATTTATCGAATACTTTTTTAAGTCAAACTAATTAAGTATACATATTACTATATTGTAAGGATAATGGATTAAGTTGGATCGAATTGATACGTTTTCATATTATTTATGTATCTGTTTACTTTATCCAATGCTATTATTACAGGTTTCCAAAAGATCCGGATATCACTACATAGTATAAAACAAAGTCGCTTCCCGCTGTCTGTCCCTATGTATGCTTAAATCTTTAAAACTACGCAACGGATTTTGATGCGGTTTATTTTAATAGATAGAGTAATTCAAGAGGAAGGTTTATATGTATAATACATGCATAATATAGTAGAGAAACACTGATCATTTTAGGGGTTTCTAATGTGATGTCGTAAATAAACACATTTTATTGCGCTTACATTGCAAACGCTGGCTTAACCCTAGGAGATAGATCAAAATAATGTACTACAGTATTGTACACCTTAAAAAGGTCTACAAAAAAGTCCGCGATGGCATATGTCTATCTCTTAGGGATAACCCAAAATAACCATTTTTTATCCTATACTTTTTAAGAGAAATAATGGCTCTAAAATTATCAGTGTTTCTCTACTATATTATGCATGTATTATATGCATGTAAACCTTCCTCTTGAATCACTCTATCTATTAAAAAAAACCGCATCAAAATCCGTTGCGGAGTTTTAAAGATCTAAGCATACATAGGGACAGACAGCGGGAAGTGACTTTGTTTTATACTATGTAGTGATTATCATCACATGGTCATCATTACTCGTAAATGTGGTAAGATTGTTTAGTAAATGTTGATACAATGTAATCCTGCCTTTACAGGGTTCCAGCGTGTTACAAAATTTCCAGAATGTTGCATACGAATTTGTGTGTTACACTTTCTAGTGCGTTATAGTACAAATTTTGTGAGCCCCACAGAAATCAGGAATAAGGCAATAGAAGTCGCAAACACGCGTGACCTTGTCGCCGCGTATATGTCTTTTAGAACACAAAGTGCGCGTGGAGCGTTTGGTGCGGTTATTGTGTTGTTTGGGACGCGGAGAAGTAAACATGGTGTTTTGCAGCATATCCAACTGCGGAAACTCTTTCAAAATTTGTAACTTTACAAATAAAGGAATAACATTTCATTCGTAAGTACTTCATTTTCAAAATAATGTCGTTTTTAATAAATAATAGTCAAGTCACCACCACCACCACTACTACCTGGTCATTTTCACCACCACTACTACGATTATCACAGAAAACGATTTTTTTGTCAATTCAATAACCATTAACGCTTAAGCTTGTTCATGTCTACTATTACAACTGCTAAAAGCAGCAATGAAATTATAGTCATGCGCAATAAACAATACTGCAGTTTACGTAAATTCCAGGAACACGCCGCATGAGTTGGCCTCAAAATAGTGACGTGCTACTACTATTTTGTATCGATAATTTATTGTTTAGCCTACCTAGTTTTCCCGAAATAAGAATGTATATGATTTTTCGTTAAATATTTAAATATGAGATGTATTGTCATTATACATGTTTTCTTCCTATCTAAATAGTTTACAAACTGATTTTTTCAAAGAATCAGGTAATAATAGAAAAAATCAGTATTCTTTGAAAAAAATTTTTATTCGTACTTTTAAACTACTTTTTCATTGAGTAAATTAATAGGAGATAGGCTTATTATTGTTATGTACAGACGCCAGCAGATCAAGCTACTACAATCTGTCAAATTTCTTTAATAGATTTTCAACTTTATCGCTAAAGCATTAGGTTCAAAGTTGATTGGGAAAATTTGACAGTTTCGGGTAGCTTGATGTGCTGGCGTCTGTACATACGTGGGTAAGTTAAAAAACCGTCTGCGTTGAGTATCCTTGTATCATTGACGTTTTCAATATTTATCGAATACTTTTTTAAGTCAAACTAATTAAGTATACATATTACTATATTGTAAGGATAATGGATTAAGTTGGATCGAATTGATACGTTTTCATATTATTTATGTATCTGTTTACTTTATCCAATGCTATTATTACAGGTTTCCAAAAGATCCGGATATCACTACATAGTATAAAACAAAGTCGCTTCCCGCTGTCTGTCCCTATGTATGCTTAAATCTTTAAAACTACGCAACGGATTTTGATGCGGTTTATTTTAATAGATAGAGTAATTCAAGAGGAAGGTTTATATGTATAATACATGCATAATATAGTAGAGAAACACTGATCATTTTAGGGGTTTCTAATGTGATGTCGTAAATAAACACATTTTATTGCGCTTACATTGCAAACGCTGGCTTAACCCTAGGAGATAGATCAAAATAATGTACTACAGTATTGTACACCTTAAAAAGGTCTACAAAAAAGTCCGCGATGGCATATGTCTATCTCTTAGGGATAACCCAAAATAACCATTTTTTATCCTATACTTTTTAAGAGAAATAATGGCTCTAAAATTATCAGTGTTTCTCTACTATATTATGCATGTATTATATGCATGTAAACCTTCCTCTTGAATCACTCTATCTATTAAAAAAAAACCGCATCAAAATCCGTTGCTTATTTTTAAAGTTCTAAGCATATATAGAGACAGACAGACAGCGGGAAGCGACTATGTTTTAAACTATGTAGTGATAGTGATCAGCATTGCACCCGTGCGAAGCCGGGGCGGGTCGCTAGTTAAAGATAAATTGATATCTGCTACTGGAAAAAGAAATTGGTTCCCGACAAAGTATAGCAGAATTTGTTCTGTTCATTTCACAAATGAACAATTTAACTCGTCAACAAAAAGACGGAAATTAATCAAACCAGCTGTACCGACAGTTGACATATGGAAACTCATTACGGTAAGAATAAAAATACGAATATAAATACCTACGGCCTATTAATTTTAGTCAAGAAAAGTTCATAAAAACGGGACATAGGTACTAATAAACAAAACTTTCAGGTAACGGATGATTTGCAGCCGACGGTGACGCCATCAACTTCTTCACGTAAATGTGAATTTCCTGAGATAGTTAATGTAAGTACAAACATTGGTATTGATATTTTATATCTTTTTATTTGTTTTATAACTGATTTTTATATGTTCACTTTCCATGCGGTAATACAAAATAAAACCACTACACTTTTTGGGGCTTTGCCGCAATCGGGAAAAATATTAGAATTTATCATGTAAGTATGTAATTTGTATCTTTTAGTCCGCAGGTAACCAGCAATTGGCCCTACCCTGACACCCTGCCTGACAACCTGACACCCTGAGGAAAAAAAAATTACGCTCTGAAATTATTAGAAGTCGCGTCGTCATTGCAGACCAGCGGTTAAAAATAAAACGTTTACAATGTAAAGCTAGACGATATAACAAAAAAAATTTGAAACTGAAAGACCTCATAAAAAATTTAGAAGATAAAAGATTAATTACGGAAGATCAAGGGTGCTGCTTAGAAAATATGAACATTACAATGCAAGATTTGTTAGGAAAATACAATCAAAAATTGAAATCCGGTAAAAATTCGCGTACCAAATATTCGCTAAGCTTAAGAAGTTTCGCTGTGACGTTACATTTTTATTCGCCTAAAGCCTATGAGTTTGTGCGACAAAAATTTAATACATGTTTGCCTCATGTTAGAACGATAAAAAAATGGTATCAGTCCATTAATGCAGAACCCGGTTTCACTACAGAATCTCTTCCTGCCATCAAAGCTAAGGTTGAAGCTAGTTTTGGCCTAATTGGAAACTTGGTTTTAGACGAGATGGCCATTCGGCAACGTGTCGAGTGGGATGGTAAACGCATGCATGGATACGTAGATATAGGCAATAGTTACAACAATAATGAGTGCATGACGATTGCTAAAGAGGCGCTTGTATTCTTAGTAACTGCCATTAATGGATCGTGGAAAATTCCTGTTGGGTTTTTTCTTGTAGACGGATTATCTGGTGAGCAAAAATCAAATTTAGTTTTGCAGTGTCTAGAGTTACTTCACAACACAGGAATGGCAATCATATCTTTGACGTTTGATGGCTGTCCAGCTCACATTGTTATGGCCAAAAAGCTAGACTGTTCATTTGATTTGGAAGAAATGGTTACGCACTTTCCGCACCCAGTAACAAAAAATCCAGTATTTATTTTTCTAGACGTTGCCACATGATGAAGCTAGTGAGAAATTCATTTGAGTCTAGTCAGGTATTTATAGACGATCAGAAAAATTTGGTGAAGTGGTCAAAGGAGATTGCCCGTTTTGTAAAGGAAGTTCGGTCCCAGTCGAAAATGCTTGTGCCCTGAAGATTTTTATTTTACCTAATAGTAAAAACATAGCATTTTCATTATCAGAAACATTTTTTCAATTATTCACCCTGGTTCAGGAGATATCATTATTTTTCTGTTTTAAAAATCTAGGTTATAATTACAAATTGACATAAACTATAGATCACTATGAGCATGGAATTGTCTCTATTACTCTATGCATTAAGTAATAGAGACATAATTCCATTACTATAAGCATATTTTCATACTATAAGCAAGTTTAAGCATAAAGTAATAAAGACATAATTCCATTTTACCTTCGATCGAGATCGAAGCATTGTACTGCTATTTAGCAGTATAAAAAAAGTAAATAGGTGCTCATCTATTGTGTAGAATAATAACGTTTAAATATGGCAAAATATGTACAATTAGTTCACAGCTTCAGCACTGGACTAATTTTTTATTAATGATTCATTTAACGTTTCTGATACTTATTTTTATTTTAGTAATAGTACATACTTCCAAGGGAAATAAAACAAATAATACTTGAATAAACTCTTTATTCTTCATAAAATATTTCATCCAAAGAATGAGCTGGAGCACTTACATTGTTGAAGCGGCCCCAGCTTAAATACCATAATACTGTCATAGTATGAGCACAACACCCTACTGTACGGTTACCCACTAGACAGTTACAATAGTAAGCAATGATACTTTCTAAAGAATTTGCCCGATTTTCATCTCTACTTATCAATAAATAAGAGTAATACGTTTTGTGGCTCACATGGCGGGACTTAATTCTAGCCCTAATTAAATAATTATTTTGACCCAATATTAAGGGTAAATCCTCTTCCAAAACATTGCTTACTTCAACATTATAAGTACCATTATTTCTTATGTGCTCCCCATAATAGGATCTAGCCTGTTTTAATTGGTAAGATCCCAATGCAAATCTTCTTAAATCATCTAAAGTTAATCTAGGAAAATGGTCTAAATGGGGAGCATTGCTGTCTATGTTTTGGAAAACCGTACGTCTCCTATTGATGTTTTCCCTTTGAATAAATTCCCCTAAACAATTGCTTGAATTTAATCTCGCCCGAGCAATTTGTAAATAATCCGCAGCATCAGGTCTGTCTTCTATTGTTGGGTGGAATTTATTCAAAAGAGCACAAGCAATTTTAAAATCATCCATAAGGTGTGTTGATGCTCTGTTAAAATATTCTTGTCGAAAGAGTTTGTAGTCTCTTTTAATGCGACCATTTACAATTTCAACTACCCATCTACACATAGTTACACATCTAGACTTATTTGCTTGATCAGTTGTCAATTGAAATTCATCTTCCAATAATGACTCGGGCATGTAAGTTTTATAACTATAGCTTTCCAACTCGGGGATCACGTCTCTAAATCCTCTATCCAATATAAAGACGTCCCCCTGTCTAAAAAATGAGCGCATTGGACCTCTTTCATTACGAAATAGATCACTCATGATTGTTGAATCATTTTTTGTTGCTTCATATGGTCCAACGCACTCTAAAATATATCCATCACAACATGTAATTAAAAAGGGTTTAACCTGTAATTAAAAAGGGTTTAATTAGTGTATTTGTGTAGACTATATGTCTGTTTTTGGTATTTGTAGTTACTACTACTCTGAACATAAACATACGTACCATCACATATGACAATGGCAGGTTTAACATCTGAAGCCATGCTACTGTCTCCAAATAGACCTTCAGGAATAGTCCTGTTACGTGAGGCCACATTTTGTATATTAGTATGAGTAAGTCCTAAATGCATTGGTACAAAATGTTCTGTTAAACATTCTCTAACAATCTTCATTTTTTTTTCTAATGTAGAGCGTGGCAGTTGAAAAAGAGTTGCCAGTCTTTGATTGCTGTCCCCTGTCCTAAGCTTAACAAGAAATATGCTCAATGCAAGGCTAGGATTTGTAACCTCATTATTTAAACTAGGAATGCTATTTAATAGTTCATTAAACTGCCCTTCTGTTACTCCCAGCCAATAATGGCGTAAATGTGAATCCATTGCTGCAATATTATTAAAATCTAAAGTCCTTTGAGAAGCTCTTTCCAGCATAGAAAATATATCATCGACTTGAAAGCCAGTAAAGTCATTTAAAGTGGCAGTTAGTTCATCCCACTGATTACTATGTAAATGGTGATGACAGATTCTAGCATTTAAGGGTATATATATATTGTACTGCAACAACAACAATTCCTTGATAGTCATAGGCACTAAAAGACGTTCATTATTTTCACATCCTACAAATATGCAGTGAAGTGAAGCTGCAGCAACACGTTTATACTTTTGTGAGTTAACTTTAGATTGCAGTCTTAGTGCTTGTTGCGGTTGGGGTGTTGGAGCTGGCATTGGAGGTGGTTCAGGTATCCCGCTGTCTTCTAATGAAGGTGAAGATGCATCCATGACACTGTCTGGTCTGTTTCTATTTTGAACCTCCAATCGACGTGTCTCCCGAGTTGCTGCTAACCAGCAAGGAATGCACACTCTTTGTAAATGTGGAGCCTGAAATGGAATAGTCAGTATTAGTGAACATAAGAATAAACACCAAACCCTATCTTTTTATCGTGCAAGCATGTGAATAAAAATACTATCAATTAGAAAGAAACAGTGCAGCAGTTTTTCTTAAACATATTTAGAAAATGTAGAGCACAATTGCAGAGCATGAGGTCTCAGGTTCATTTCCCAGGTTGGGTTGCTGGGTTTTTCCATTAAGAATTCCTGAGTAGCAGCCAGAAGTCTGGCAGTGGGTTTGTGCCCGGTTGATGGCAATACTTGAGACATAAACATAACTGACCTGTGTATATGTGTACATTTAGGTATACCTCTGCCTAATTATCATCACGCTTATGATTGGGGATTACAGGTGAAACAATGTGGAATGTTATTGAAAAATATACTGACCAGGTGTGCTAGAGTCCATCTTAAAATCATGCTGCGTTGTGGGCAGTCTAACTCGACTATATGGGTTCTCCTACTCGCAATCGAGATACCACATCCATAACAAATGTTCAAGTGACCATATGCAGGTGATATATCTTCGTGGGATCCAGTTATATTTGATAACATCCTTTCTTGCAACAGTAAATAACATTCAATACACAGGATATCATCTGATGTTACCTGGAAAAGATTATAAAATCATTACTTTTCCACATTATATCTGCTTAAACTAGTAAATACATTAAATAAACTGTCATGAAGATAACTCAAAATTACATTTGATTACTTAGAGTAAATGAAGCACTGTATAGTCTAACAGTGCTTCTTTTACTCTAATCCAATGTTATTTTGAGTTAGTACAATGCATTTAGGCACTACATTGTCGACAATAAATACTGTTGTATATGCACACGATAACTTACAGGTGTAGGCATTGTCCAAGTTCGTAGAAGAACTGTCATTTGCTCGTTCAACTCCTCAACTGTATACCGACGTAAATTAGGTGCTAATAAAATCGAACAGTTAATACAGCGTCGGGAAGGCAGACGGTGTGCCCGACTTCTGGCTGGGGTAGACATAGTTCTGACAAAACTGTTTGGGATATCTCACCAAAGATAGCACTTAAGAGTCAAATATCTCACAAAGAACAACACAAATAAGAGTCAGTTATCTCACAATACATAAAGTACTCGAGGAACTTATGAGCTCAACTCGGTGGTAGCAGAAAAAGCACGTATCGTAAATAATAACGTGTGCGTTCGCGCAGCGGAATGTTGTTGAATTTAAAGATTTTAATTATGCAGATATTTAGTGTATGACGTCGTATAATTGTGTATGGTAAAAAAAAATTTGTGCACGCAGCCATTGTGGAGAAATTCACCAAAAACTGATTCCGCTGGGCGAACGTTGTCCTGGCGGAACTTTTTTTAATCCGTAGACTTTAGAAGAAAAGAGATGTGTCCAAAAATTAGTGTGTATTTGTGTGTAATTGTGTATGTATGAATAAAATTAGTGCATGCATAAACTTCGGAGAAATTCAAGTTTCCGCTGCGCGAACGTTTGGCCATTAGCTAGTTTTCATATAAAGCGCTTACATAGAGAGCTGTAGATTTTTACATACGTTGTTTTGAATTTGTTTATATTTGTTTAAAAAACAGATTTAGAAAAAATCCTAGGGCTTAAAAGATAAAAATATAAACGTAAAATACGCTTATTAGGTCTTAGTTCTTAAAGTATGCACTTTGGGGTCTAGATTTTCACGTTTATACAAACCATGTAAGTGTCTGCAACATGTTGCCAAGTATCAATGATGTTCCGTTAGTAATTAAAGAGTTATAGGACAATTTACCATGAATAGATCACTGTTAACAAAGCAGTCAAATATCACGACGTTCTAAAGGAATTGCATGGTAAAATGTATGCTAATAATTAGTGTATTCATTCAACTAGTCACATGCAAAATTTCATGTCATTAAATTCAGTAATTAAAGAAAAACAATTATAATACTGACGAAGCATCGAAAACCTACATAACCCGACCAAGTTCGGATGGCTACAAAAAAGCGGCCGTGCAATATATTTAG
This sequence comes from Eremobia ochroleuca, assembly GCA_949629135.1. Lineage (NCBI taxonomy): Eukaryota > Metazoa > Arthropoda > Insecta > Lepidoptera > Noctuidae > Eremobia > Eremobia ochroleuca. Next base: position 20,686,993 of record OX451385.1, on the reverse strand, counting down.
GTCACATCCCAAAATTTACAGTATAATATCGGTATTGAATTGGTATAGGTGATAACACAATTGTTGTTTCGATATAATTTATAGGTCATTTATTTTTGTACACCTACTTTTTTAAATGTACCTATTTGACTATGACAGAAAGTAGGTACTATTTACGTAGGTACTTTATTTAAGTATGCGCTTGAGACTTGAGATATAATCTAGATATATTATTTAAGACAAATAAAATTCATACAGCTAATTTCTATTGAAGAATTCACGGATCAGGATTCTAACTATAGACCCCTTAGGGAAATTAAATAATTACCACATGTGAGTACTACTGTTTAGGTAAATATTTATCATATTGTAGCTTATTACACTATTTAACCAATGGACTAGGCATGCACGAGCGTTCCCCTTTGCAACTTTAGTGGATCAAACAATGTAATAACTTAAAAAAAACTACTTCTTGAATCGATTTTTTAATTGATGTAAACCGTTGTACTGGTAGTGACTTATGTATGTGAGCGTGTTCCCCCGCACCCCACCAAAATATGCAGAGTTATTTTGTTCGAAGCGGTACGCTTAAGGCTAGTCCTTTGGTTAAATAGTCTAAGTATTGTAGTTATGAATTGATCAAAAATATTCTAGTGTGAAAAAATAGACAACGCGCTGCGCGCAACGAGCGATAGGCGGCTTCCCGCTTGAAACGGTACTTCCATCCTTGAAGAAAAGAGAGGGCAATATGTTTTCATTAGCCGCGGCCCGCGCGTATTCGTTTGCTGTTGAACTTGAACCTGAATAGAAAATTACAGAATAACTACTGAATTAACTAAACGACCGACCAGATTGTAACGAAATGTTGAAAAGAAATATTGTTATTAAATAATCACTTTATATTTATTACCTATATGTAATGATATAGGTAATATTTATTACCTATATGTAATGATAGAGGGGCCCGTGGCTAAATAATAACAGCCGCACAGGTCGATCGAACAGGTTAAGCTACGCTTGCCGCGGTTGGTCTGTGGATCGGTGACCATCTTCACATACCGAGACCCCTCCGTGCCTCGGAAAGCACGTTAAACCGTTGGTCCCGGCTGTCATTCGTGGATCTTTGACAGTCGTTACGGGTAGTCAGAAGCCCGAAAGTCTGACAACCAGTCTTACCAAGGAGTATCGTATTACCCAGTAACTGGGTTGTGGAGGTCAGATAGGCAGTCGCTCCATGTAAAATACTGGTATTCAGCTGCATCCGGTTAGACTGGAAGCTGACCCCAACATAGTTGGGAAAAGGCTAGGCAGATGATGATGTAATGATATACGTATAAGGCAGATTTTTATTAGCTACTTTCTTTTTGTGGGGTTATGTGTAGAGATGGCAATAACGGCTGTTTTTCAATAATTAATTATTCATATGATTCTATATCACTAAGACATACTCCGCTTAAAAGGAAAGCAACTAATAAAGTAAAGTAAAGTAAGTTATTATTAAAAAAAAACGACGGGTTGCACTCCGAGAGTGCCGGCAGAAGTGAAAACTTAAATATTAACGTTGTGCATTTTTTATATTTTGGAATGGTTAGGGAATCATTTTGCACGAATTGCTTTAATTATCAGTATAAAAGTACTATCATTTATGTCGTAGAATACAATATTTATTTATTGCGCTATCGTGCACAAACATGACAATTTATATTACATTAAAAAGTTTATCTCTCAGAAAAATCAACTTCCATCCATAATGTCGACGACTCTTTCACCATCATTATTACCAGAACCATTATTTTATTAATTTTTTAATTTTTTCACGTCCACCGGAGGTGTGCCATATGTTCCACCAGTTATCTATAGTTCCCAAATTGCAGATTTATTGTCGAGAGATGTACCTTCAAGTCTATCAATACATTCTAACTACAATTCTAATTAATGCATTCATTTAAGTTAAGTTTGTTTCTGTAACATAAACACACACGAACATTCGCGCAAGCACCCTGCGCCGCCTAAACGAAACAACAGGCGCAGGCATACATTTTCGCCACGCCGTAGAAAGAGAGGGGGATACTTCCTCGCCTACGCCGTGCCGCCGGCTGTCTACTCACCATCAGTCTTACGAATTTTCGATCAGGGTCACGTGTCCTGACGCGAGTTTTACATTTTTTTACCCGTTACAAAAAAAGTGTACAACGCTGCTAAAGAAGTTTTCACTTCAAAAAAATTTTCATTCAAAAAATGCAATTGTTTTATTTTTTCCTAACGCTTGTGTACGCAACTGTACCATATTAATAAATACTATATTGGAAGGTTAAGAACGTTTCTTAGATATATGGCACGGCCGCTTTTTTGTAGCCATCCGAACTTGGTCGGGTTATGTAGGTTTTCGATGCTTCGTCAGTATTATAATTGTTTTTCTTTAATTACTGAATTTAATGACATGAAATTTTGCATGTGAATAGTTGAATGAATACACTAATTATTAGCATACATTTTACCATGCAATTCCTTTAGAACGTCGAGATATTTGACTGCTTTGTAAACAGTGATCTATTCATGGTAAATTGTCCTATAACTCTTTAATTACTATCGGAATATCATTGATACTTGGCAACATGTTGCAGACACTTACATGGTTTGTATAAACGTGAAAATCTAGACCCCAAAGTGCATACTTTAAGAACTAAGACCTAATAAGCGTATTTTACGTTTATATTTTTATCTTTTAAGCCCTAGGATTTTTTCTAAATCTGTTTTTTAAACAAATATAAACAAATTCAAAACAACGTATGTAAAAATCTACAGCTCTCTATGTAAGCGCTTTATATGAAAACTAGCTAATGGCCAAACGTTCGCGCAGCGGAAACTTGAATTTCTCCGAAGTTTATGCATGCACTAATTTTATTCATACATACACAATTACACACAAATACACACTAATTTTTGGACACATCTCTTTTCTTCTAAAGTCTACGGATTAAAAAAAAGTTCCGCCAGGACAACGTTCGCCCAGCGGAATCAGTTTTTGGTGAATTTCTCCACAATGGCTGCGTGCACAAATTTTTTTTTACCATACACAATTATACGACGTCATACACTAAATATCTGCATAATTAAAATCTTTAAATTCAACAACATTCCGCTGCGCGAACGCACACAATAATAACTATGAAAATACGGAATTCAAAACTCAACGTATTCAAAGCAATCACGAACGTAAATAATCTCCGAACAAAATACTGTGACATGCGCAAGTAAATGTTGCCAGATCAATTATTTTTAATCATTCGTAAATCGATTTCAGTTTTTTTTATCGATTAAAACTAGTTAATACGGCGTTTCCAAAATACGTAAGGCTTGTTTGTCTGTTTGTGTAAATCACTTTTTTAAACATCTAATCAGCAATATAATAAAAATAATCATCGTTCCATCGCTATTACTCGCATAGACTATAAGCAGTGTATATCCACTAGTATTCGTTATTAAGAATATTTTACATAATTAAACTCATACTTTGCCTACACCTATATTTTTGCATTTCAGATATAATATGCTACAATAATACGAACCTATGAAAAAGACAGGCTTAACACCATTCTAAACTCATCATCGAGAAAACATAATGCTAAAACGGTAGCTTTGAAGTTCTCAAATGCTAAGACCTACATTTAAATGTTGAGACGAAAACTAGTTATAATAATTAAAAATATTTTTTTTATTGTTAATTATCGTTTTGTTATGATATCGATTACTCCATTGATTATTATACGTCATCTTCGATAGTTATTTGATTTCTGGCAACTTTTTTTTGTATACTTATCAAACGGATGTCGACGTAATGTTTAACTATTATTTAACTCTAACTTTATTCCCAGGGTGAAAGAAATTGTATAAAAAATAATTTGCACACAAAAAAATAAATAATATTTTTAGGTTATTATTTCAATCAGGCACACGATATCACAAAAGGGACCCGTCCCGTGGCAATGTCCTTTGGTAAAACTTATAAATTGTAAGAAAAGGAACACTTACATTTGGCAAATAAATTAAGACGTAGGCAGGCACATTTTTTACCAAAATCAAAAAATGAAAGTACGTTTAGCGACTCAACTTATGAGTGATAGTGTTGCTGCCGCATTAGAGTTTTGCTCTCAACTAAAACATCCGGACTTTACTGACGTCAATGGTACATCAACCGTTTTAAGAAACTTTTTTTTTTTTTCTTTTTAAAAAAAACGTTGCCCCACACTAGGAATTTCTCCTGTATTGTGGGTGCGTTTACAAACATTTAAACTCACATACACAAACAGCCAGACCCGGAACAACTACTTGTAGGTCATACAAATATTTGTTCCGTGCGGGAATCGAACCCGCGACACGCAGCGCAGCAGTCAATCGCTTAACCACTGCGCCAACCGTGACGTCAACTTTAATAAATTATTTGACATTTTAAACTCACGAAATATGAAACAATTGTATTTTAAAAAACCTATTTATTTTAGAAATAAAGATTTCATATTTTCATTTCTCAAGTAGCAATTTATATAAAAAAATTAAAGTTTATCGACGGGCAAGAAGTGGTGAAGTCTATTAAAAAAACGGGATTTGTCGGTTTTCTAGTTTGCATCGAAAGTTTTAAACAGATTTATATAAAGATTGTAGAAAATGAAAAAAAAAACTAAAGTATTTGCTTGCATATAAATTTTCACAAGACCACTTAGAGCTCACTTTTGGCCACATAAGAGCTCACGGTGGTTGTAACAATAACCCAACAGCTCGTCAGTTTATGTCAATATATAAAAAACTTATTGCACACGTTGAGCTAAAAGACTTTGACAGTGGTAACTGTATGGCGCTAGAAAATGTTTCTATTTTGAGCTGTACGTCAGCAATTGACAAAATAAATCTGACAACATTGGCGCCTTTTTCTGACAATGAGGATAATGAAGACGTTGAGGGTTGACGATGAGGATGAACATTACAACATCAGTAATTTGTCTGATTTTGCATCAGAAGTCATCACAAAAAAAATTAAATGTGAAACTTTATTTCTGCATTGATAAAGCCTGAGAGTTCCAATGAACATACACAATTTATTAACACGTTAGCTGCCAGAAGGGAAAAATGAAAAATTACATTTTTTCAACTTGGTGCCCAAAGATGCGCCTTGGCTAGACATGCAAAGATATATAAGTTTGAGTTCTGTAATTAGAAGGGTTCCGTAGAAAAAAAATAAAAACCATTTGAGGACACCGGTGACCTACGTGGCGCTGTAATGTCAAAAAATTAAAAACCGTTACCGAGGCGCCGGCGCGGTCACACCTCCGGTCACCCGCTCCCCTCAGTCGGTGGCCAACGCTTGGTTGGGTAGGACGCGTTACTTTTTTTTCGTGCCGGAGTATTTTTTTCGTGCGTTTCGTCAGTTTATTGTATTTGGACAGTGAAAATAATCAATTATGGCTATATCGAACTTTAGTGTTGACTTCGATGACGTAAATATTTCGCAAGAAGATTTACGGGATATCGATTTATTGGAAGCATGTATCTTTGGAGAGACCATTAATTTATCTTCGATGACAAATCCGTTGAATGACTTACATGAAACAGACAACACAGAAAATAGTGAAGATGAGGTTATCAGGCCACCGCTCAAGCGCAGACGTAGGCGACTTCATGTTATAGCAAGCGACTCTGAGAGCGAAACGAACTCAGTCGATGAAGCAGTTGCCAATGCTTTAGCCAACATAACTTCAACAAGCACGTCACAAAAATGGTCTAGGCCACGAGGGCATCAGCCCTCAGTGGTAGCTTTCACAGAAACAACTGGTAAGTAATATTTTTCACTAGCTGTTTCCCGTGGTTTCACCCGCGCCCTGAGGGAACTACTTCGCGTACCCGTTTAATTTTGATTTAATTCATTTTATCCCACTTTATTTACTCTAAACCACATAAGATTTAGCCTGTAGATGACAATCATACAGTGATTTTACTTTTCAGGTTTAAAGCAACCGTATGCCAAAAAACTGCAAAATGCGCCACCAGGAGATTATTTTAAATTGATGGTCCAAGATGAAGTATTTAATTTAATAGCTGATCAAACCAATTTGTTTGCACAACAATGTGACGCACTTGCACTTCAAGGACTTCCAAGGCCTCGAAAGCCTCAATCTCGTACAAACGACTGGAAACCAACTACATGTGACGAGGTCAAGAAATTGTTTGGATTAGTCCTTTACATGGGCCTCGTGAGGCTGCCTAAAATAGCCCTATATTGGAGTACAGACAAGATCTTCGGTCAAGCTTTTCCTGCCACTGTCATGAGCCGCAATAGGTTCGAGCTACTATTGAGGTATTTGCACTTTTCCGATAATGAGACGGCTGATAAAAAAGACAGAATTAACAAAATACGGCCACTGATAGACATTTTAAATGAAAATTTTAAAAACAGCTATGGTCCTAAGGAAGACGTCTGCATTGACGAAAGTCAGGTGCCGTTTAGAGGCCGCGTCATATTCCGCCAGTACAATAAGAGTAAAAGGCACAAGTATGGCTTGAAGTTATTCAAGTTATGCACTATACCAGGGTTCACGTGTAAGCTCCAACTGTACGCGGGGAAAAATCATGAATTGGAGAACACAACTCCGTTAAAAGTTGTAATGTCTCTGTGTGACAACATAGTTAACTTAGGTCACACAGTAGCAACAGATAACTGGTATACTAGTCTTGACCTGGCTAATGAACTAATCAGCAAAGATACTCACCTTGTAGGCACCCTCAGAAAGAATAGAAAAGGTTTGCCAAAGAATGTTGTAGAGGCCAAACTGAGCAAAGGCGAATCAATTGCCATGGAAAACGAGCGTGGAATATGTGTGTTGAAGTGGAAGGACAAACGAGACGTTTTGATGCTTTCCACCAAACATTCATCTGGATCATCAACAATCCGTAAAAAAGGTAAGGTCATCAGAAAACCGAGGATGATTTTAGCTTATAATAAAGCTAAAGGAGCGGTTGACATGAGCGACCAAATGACGGCATATTCTTCGCCACTCCGCAAAACCGTGAAGTGGTATAGGAAACTGGCATTTGAACTCATTCTGAACACCGCGATGGTAAATGCATGGGTTATGTACACGGAAAATACTAAAAACAAACTTAGCATTGTCGAATTTAGACGTCAGCTTGTCGACTATCTTGCCAATCCAGGGAGCGTTCACAACGAAGAAGCAACTATGGAAAGACCAAAAAGAAAGAAGCACACGTTGTTGAAAAAAGAGGGGCCAGTAAGGAAGACAAGGCGTTATTGTGTGGAATGTTACAAAGACGCTGCTAAGACGTACGGTTCAAGAGAGGCCAAAAATAAATCAAAAAAAGTAGCAACATATTGTAAAATGTGCCCAAGTGAACCGTTTTTTTGCCTTCCTTGTTTTAATAAAGTTCATCGTACAATATAAAAGAGTGTTACAATATTAGTCGTTAAGGCAGTCTTTTTTTTACACGCCACTCATGAAAGCTTTACTAATCTATAGATTATTTGGATTTTTAAGTCACAATAATAAATACATGTTTTATTTATTGTTAATAATAATGTAAAGGTTTCATGATTGGCACTGAAAAAAAAAGACGCCAATTTTGCCCTTTGGTACCTATGTATCTTAGAGTATTCAGTTTTATTTATTGGTTTTGTGTTAATTTTTTCGTAGATTTTTGTGTTAAGCTTTCCTTATTATATTCTTGATCACAATAAAATGTTTTTTTATAATTCCTTACACTTTCTAATTTGCCTCGTTCGAGTGGACTTAAAATTTTCAAATATGACATCCCATACTAAATACCTATACTTATCTGAAAACCATTAATATATTTTTTTCTCAAAAAAATATTTTATTATTCGCCTACACTATAAATGGTATCTACCCTCAAAACATGGTGTTTCTACCTCTAGTCATTTAGGATCTACGCGTATTCTACCAATCAATGAAGAAAAAAGTCATGAATATTCTTCTATGTTCAGCGAAAACTTACAATTTTATAGAGAGTCAAAAACCAAGCTGTACCCATTATATTAGAGCGCCGCTCCGGTCAATTCCCATTGATAAATGCACGCTAGAAGTGTCCTACGGCCAAAATATTTTTTTTTTAAATAGGTCTGCCTTGAGGTCACCGGTGACCTACGTGGCACCTTAATCTAGGTCAGGCGTAGGTCACCGGTGACCTACATGGCAGTTAACGTGTTAAACTAAAAGACAACGGAGGTCTTCTTATACCTAGCAAAGACGTGATAACGATTTGCAAAAAGACAGAAGTTCTACTGAAAAGTATTGTTTTTGGCAGCAAATAAAATGTTTAAAAGCGAATTTGGTACGTCATTTTGTTGGACTAAAACTATTTGAAGATATTGATTTTCACCAATATGACCAGTCTCCAATTGACAATCATGTCATTCAATTAATCAAATCCGTTTTAGAAAAATATATGGATATTCGCCTCAATCATTTTGCCAAAAATGCTATCCAATTAATACCAAAAAGACAACTTTTGAATAAATTTTTACATTTTTCAGGGCGAGTTGCTTGATGAACATAATATAGAAATCCCATACATTTTCATTGTAACAAATAGTTGGCTTGAATACGTGACCCCTTTTATATACAGGTTGAAATTGAAAACATGTGACAAATTGAAATGGGAGATTGTACTCATCATTATGAACAACTTTTACTATGGGACCAAACCTGAAATCGCGAAAAAAAAATCAGCTGTTCCCTACATTTATGTTCGCAGAACTCGTCAAAATGTAGAGAACAGCTGATATTTTTTTTCGCGATTTCAGGTTTGGTCCCATAGTAAAAGTCATAGACATATATATATGGACTGGAAATACCTACGAAAAAAGGGTGCCTACCTACAACTCATATTGTCTCAAAAAATGGCTGCCATTGCTAAGGTTGTATCAATCAAGGAACATTGGTGTTACTATAACGAGTAGGTATCGATACTAAATACGAGTCGTACTACAGTCTGTTAAATATAGCTTGATACCTGTGACGTTAGCGACTTCATTTTAAAGACAGCTACAGAAAAAAAATCTGTTGAAAAAGTTCAAGTTTTTCAATATTAATAAGACATTTGTATTAAAAAATACAAAAATTTTTCAAAAAAGAACACGTTATTATAGAGATACTAATAAAAACCAAGGTAATTTAAATTATTTTTAACTTTTCTTAAAATATATTTCTTGGTTAGCTTACTTTATCAACACTTTTTTAAGACTGTTAGGGATGTATAAAAAAATGACAGACGAATATCGATAAAATAAATGTATGCAAATTTTATTTATATAAAATTAATAATATTACAAATATAATAATGTTTTCATAACAGATCCGTATTTTTTAAGTCAAGCAATACTGCGCGACCAACCATGCCATGCAGGCGCCATCTTTGTTGTGTCAGTACGAGTGCCACCGCCCACCGCGACGCCTTGTATGCGCTACTGTTACGTGATTGTTATTGTTTTCTCGTTATTGTTGTTACTTTGTTAAATTTTGTTGTTATCTCGTTGTTATCTTACGATAATGCCGAAAAGGACAAAAAAAACTGTTTTGAACAGTGAAAGTCGTGAGTTTGTAATCCGTTTGCGAGAGTATTTTGAGCGCGAGAATCAAAATGGCGGACCGCTACTACCACTGGAGCAAGTATGCAATAGAGTTGCTGACGCTCTTGGTATCGGACGAACAACAGTGTCTCGAATCAGCAAAGAAAAATATGGAGAACCGTCAACTGAGATGGCAGCCGAAGACGAGGAAGGTACCCCATTATTATCAACGCCAAATAAAAAAAGGAAAAAAGTTTCCCCAGTCACCGACATTGACGATTTTGATGCCGCTGCAATTCGAAATCATATTTATGCATATTACGCACGTGGTGAATTTCCCACTTTAAATAAATTAGTCATATCGCTTAAAGATTCAAGTTTGTTCAATGGAAGTAAACCGTCATTATCCAAGATTTTGAAGAAAATCGGTTTTACTTACAAAAAAAGTGATAAACGAAAAATTTTAATGGAGCGAACAGACATTGCGTTGGCTCGCATTGACTTTCTGCGCAAAGTCAAAGATATAAAAGATTGGGACAAAGTAGTTTTTCTTGATGAAACATGGCTCAACGCGAACCACACTGTGTCAAGATCGTGGACAGACGACAAAGCCGAGTCGACCACCAAGGTGCCCGAAGGCAAAGGGCAAAGACTAATAATTGTTCATGCGGGGACATCGTCAGGTTTTGTGCCCAATTGTTTACTGGCGTTTAAATCTGTCAAGACAACAGAGTATCATGAGGAAATTAATTTCGAAAAATTCCAGGAGTGGTTTTTAAATCTATTACATAATTTGAATGGACCCCATATCATTCTGATGGACAACGCTCCATACCATTCGGTTCAAAAAGACAAGGCACCTACGACGAGCAGTCGAAAAAGCGACATTATAACATGGCTCCAAAACAAAGGAGTAGATGCCAACAATGGTATGCTAAAAAAAGAATTGCTGAGATTAGTTAGCATTCATAAGCCCCGAAGGCCAATTTATATTTTAGATGAGATTGCAAAGGAAATGGGCCACACCGTTATCCGCTTGCCACCATACCACTGCCAGTACAACGCGATTGAACTGATCTGGGCTCAAGTCAAAGGTTCGTATCCATTCTAATACTAATATTATAAATGCGGAAGTTTGTTTGTTCCTCTTTCGCGTCATCATAACGGAGCAATGTTATGCTGTGATTTTTGTATAGAGGTAGATAAGTGACAAGGCTACTTTTCTATAGGAAAATATTTGAATCCCACTGAAAAATCTATGAGTTTGTGGGTGAAACCGCGGGGCGGAAAGCTATTTATCTATAAAAGTTAATAAAAAAATATTCTTAGTAGGTTTCTTTGCTTGGTCTAATAACTCTTTCTCTTTATTAGGTTACGCTGCGAGACATAATGTAGCGCCGCCTTTCACAGCAAATAAAATGTTGACTTTGCTACACCAAGCTTGTGAACATATCAAGGCTGAAGATTGGAAGAAGGTAGTTGAGAAGACCAAAAACGTCATTCAAAACGATTGGGAGCGCGATGTTAATTTTGACAGCATATGCGATCAGGAATTAATTATTAACTTACAGGACTGCTCCAGCGATGAATCGGACTTTGAAATTGATCTTGGCTGTACTCCTTTAAGCCAATAAAATTATATTAAATAAAATTTCTTTTATTTTAAGAAAATTCCTCATTACAATATAAATATCGATAAAATACGATAGGACGTCCCATTCCTAGAAATGTCATTCTGACAAACGTCACAGGTATCAAGCTATATTTAACAGACTATAGTTATCACGTTTGGATCATAATATAGTATACTAACTTATAGTCCGTTCTAACTAAGGTTGCCTACTTTATAGTAACGTATCCTAGTTTATTTTCGATAAACATACTTTATAATTTTGCATAAAAATACAGTATGCGAAAATACTTTATTTCTAATCTTTTGTTATGCGTAAAAGACTCATATGAACTATTTATCGATAGGTACAGACGCCAGCACATCAAGCTACCCGAAACTGTCAAATTATCGCAATCAACTTTCTTCCCTGAAAATAAAATTAATGCCAAGTGTTTTTTCGGCACAGAATTAAAAAACACTTTTTAATTGCATCACGTTTACGTATTAAAGTGAAGGAAAACAGCGTGAAGAGATATGTATCCATATGCCCAAAAACAGGTGCTTTCGCATATTATACCTTTGGGTTGGAAGGCCAGAGAGTAGTAGTTTCTGTTAGGTATGCGGACCCTAGTGAAAAACAAGATAATCACTAGGGTGAATGAATAATATAAACTTCCCATCACATTCTCCGTGAATGGGATGGGATGCTTATATTATTGTGTTAATGAGTGGTGGAGTAAAAATAAAATAAAAGTATATTTTTTTGCCTTTGTTTATTGGTATGATAATGATTAACAAATATAACGTTCAATTATCGTTCAAATATAACGTTTTATTAGTAAAATAGGCTTACAAAAGTAATACTTTGCGAATGCGATGCTTTGGGCATCTTTTGTGATTGGTCCAAGGCATTCAATTGTATTCTTCATGAAACCTTAATCAGGAAACTTCGCCACTACGGAATCCGGCACCCTCTCTGGATCTTCTCACTTCTTACTTCAGTGATAGGATTCAGAGAGTTGATGTTAACGGGAAAAGGTCACCCGGATCTGTAGTAAGAATGGGGGTCCCCCAGGGCTCAATACTTGGACCATTTTCATTTATTATTTATATCAATGACTTGCATTACCTCATAAAGGATGAACATGATATAGTGTTGTTTGCAGATGACACTTCACTTTTATTTAAACTCAAACGTCAACAGCTGGTTACTGACAGTATAAATAGTGCCCTCGCAAAAGTAGTAAACTGATTTAATGTTAATAATCTACTTCTTAACGAAAAAAAAAAACGAAATGTATTAAATTTACGATACCAAATGTTAGACAAGTAGAAACTAGTGTTCTCATAAAGGGTGAAGAGTTAAAACCCGAAAATACCACAGTATTCTTAGGCATAACTTTGGATGCCAAGCTTCAATGGGGCCCCCATATAGATAAATTGTCAAAAAAACTTAGCTCTGCAGCATACGCCGTTAGGAAAATTCGTGACTTAACTGATTTAGAGACAGCCCGTTTAGTTTACTTTAGTTATTTTCATAGTGTGCTGTCATACGGTATTCTGTTGTGGGGAAATGCCGCCGATATTCAGACAATTTTAATTTTACAAAAAAGGGCAATTCGTTCCATTTATAAATTAAGTCCCAGACACTCCCTCAGAGACTTTAAAGAGATTAATATAATGACTGTGCCTTCTCAGTACATTTATGATAATCTTTTGTATGCACATAAAATATAATCTGTTTAAAAATACAGTGATATATATAATATAAATACTAGGAACAAACACAAATTTGTTGTTCCTACAACAAGGCTGACGTTTCATAAGTGCCCATGTAGGTTTATGTGAAAGAAAATATTTTAATTTTGGTGCTGTGAATCACGGGCCGGACCTAGCAAGGTCAATCGGAGCTAATAAGACGCAGGACTATTTATGTTAACATAGCAGAATATACCGATATCGTTCCAGCGGAGGAACTAGTTCCGGAAACTATTAGGCAACGGTACAACACTATTCTATTATGACATATTATTGTAAACAAACGAATGAATTAACAAAATAATAAAAAGGTCTGTTATACGGAAATTCACCCAAATATCAATACTTTAGCCATAAATTCATGATCGCGTTACAATTATATCATCGAATGTCTATTATTGTATGTGCAATAAGGTTTTCATGCAATAAGCATGAAAACCGGCTACTAACCTGTGCAAAGAAAGTTGAGGTTGATTTTCATTCTTCCTTGCACCACACTTCACAATACAACACACAGGCATGTTGAATTGCTGTTTTTCAACATTTACATGCAGTTTTAAAGGTAAAGTCCTCGTAATTTTCTCGCAAATCTCAATAATACAAAAAATAAACAACCATTTGACAGCTGAACTACCACGAAACTTGGCGACAAAGATGGCTGCTCTGGCACCTACCTACAACCGTGTATAGAATAACAGGGCATCTCCTGTTATATCCCATCTCAATGGTAAAAGTGGTTCATAATGACACATCGACAATTCCACAGAGGTTAGTAATCATTTTTTTCTTTTTATGCAACAACTTTTTTAATGACTTACCTAAGTTTTTGCCGAATTGTTTATGAAAAGAAGGTTTCATTCAATATTGGCAAACGTGCATGATATACCTAGTTTACATAGCGTAGGTACCTACATTACCGTCTAATCTACTTAACTAATATTTTAAAACTTAAAAATAGATTTAAAAACATCTTTAACTTATAGAAAGCACAGATTACGTACCTTCTTACATAACACTAAGACTGCAGTTAGACGACGCGAAAAAATTCTTGCGGCCGCCGCGCGGCGAACGCGCGGTGGCCGCGTACTAACTGTTCAGTTATAGCAAATTTATGTTTTATTAACTAGGACGTAAAGTTGAAATTAATTTTGAGTAACTAACTGCGCGGTGACCGCGCGGCGTTCGCTCCTCGATCACACGGCGGCCGCGCGGCCGTCTCGCTCGAATCACTCGAATGTTAAAGTAATATGTAAGTAATAAGCAATCAAGTAATATGCAATCATAATTTTATTCTTCTTAGTCAAATAGCTCATAACGAACACGTGTGAATTTTAAGAAAGACCAAGATCAACTGGAAATGGTTCGGGTCCGCAGTGGCGTGGCCACCAGGCCTGACCGCGCGGCCGCCGCGCGGTCACCGTACTTTCGCCGCGCGTCCGACACGCTGTAACAATCCGTGTCATATAAACGCGCCCTACAGCTATAAGTTATTCTAGGAACTGACACCAAATTGTGTTCCGACGCAGAGCTGCAGTTTACAATAGGATAAAGCAGACCATATTATTATTGTTATTACCTATATTGTTCGTTGCCTTTCCCAACACAAGCCTTTTGTAACACGTCCAAAGACCCTTCTATTGTTTAAAATTTCTTTACTTATTAATGTTTTATCATGTTATTTTTATCTGTTCTCTTTTGTAACTCAGTTCTTCCCGAAATTGCAATTAAACCTTTATTTTACAGATTGACGAGTTGGATAGAATTTGTCGACCGTGCTTCCAACGTGGGACTTACTGGAATCAGCAGAGGAATGCTCAGCAAGAGAGTAGTGACAGCGATACTGCAGAAATCTTACAAGAAGACAATGATCAAGAAATTGTATCTCAAGATGATCAAGAATTAGTTGTAGAGCCAATTATTGGTGATCATGATGATCAGCCCAATCCTCAATCAGGGACAATAGAAATACCTGGATATTTACGACTCTCAAATAACTCCACTTTATGTATTATTAATAACTGCACTAACCAGAATCTGCACCGGATTAATGTTGCTGTTCGAAGGGATTTGTTAATTAAGGACAATTTATACATCCCACGAGCCGCACGTATATGTGATATGCATTTAGAAAGCGATATCTGGGAACAACTAAGAGATAAGCGCGTCATACGTTTTCGACTTTTAACAGCACTCAAACAAAAGATATGTTGACTTTGCAAAAAACAGTGTTAAAAGAATTTATCAATTTTGAAAAAAATAACGAAATGGACGATTCTTTATTTTATTATTACATTGGGTTTAATAAAACCCAGTTTATGGAAATAGTTTCAGCCAGTCCGACTTTAAGAATGACATTTCCCAAAAAACCCTTAAACGCTTTAGGTATTCTCTTAACTAAATTGCATACAGGAGACTCTAATCAAGGACTAGCAAAACTATTTTCAGTGTCGCGGCAGTCAATAGAAAAAATAATGAAAGGGACGCGGCAATGTCTGTTGAACGATTTTGTTCCACTCCATATGGGTCTGGATCACTAAAATAGAGAAGAATTAGTGAATAGAATATTATCTATACCTAATCATCTATTTGGAAAACCGGAGTCCCCAATAGAGGCCAGGAGAGCGCTTGTGATTGCAGATGGAACCTATCTTTATATACAAAAAAGTTATACCTATGGGTTCCAACGAAAGTCTTATAGTCTGCATAAATATCGGAACCTGTTAAAAGTATTTTTGATTGTGTGTCCAGATGGCCACATTATTGATATATATGGGCCTTATGAAGCCACAAAATTAGACGCAATGATTTTGAAAGAAATCACCAATGTTCATGATGTAGATAACCCGTTTCATTACCCTTTTAAAAGTGACGATGTCTTTATATTAGATAGGGGGATTCGCGATGCAATTGACGATCTCAGGGCCATGAACTATCGCGCTTATATGCCGGTGACAAAAAATGCTGGCGCGGTACAGCTGACAACGCAACAGGCGAGTCAAACGAGAAGAGTAACATTATGTAGATGGATCGTAGAAACAATAAACGGACGGTTGAAAAATCAGTTTCGACAACTTAGGTCTACCTTTTTTAACAGAGCAGCGAGTCACTTGTTCGAGGAAGTAAAAATAGCCGGTGCATTACTAAATGCTTTTGGTAAACCACTCACTGATCATCCTTTAGTGGAGTTAATAATAACAAGAATAAATGAAACCCCTAATCAAAACTATTTCAGCGATTATGTTATTCACAGGAATCTTAATCAAATCAGAGCTGATTTCGTGTCAATGACTGCGAATGTTCCCGGCCTGGACAACTTTCCCATACTCGACATAAACGACCTAATAATATATGCTCTGGGGACGTACCAAATAAGTCAAGCCAGGAGTTATTATGGTGAACATTTGAGGGGCGATGGTTCGTACCATATTGAACTGTACAGGGAGGACAGGTTAGATGTTTCGGTTTTGGAAATATTTAACATCGACGTCATCAATCCGTGGCTGCTGCGTAGCCGAATCCAATCGCGACATCAACGACAGCGCACATACTTCGTCTATCTTTTGATAGAAGGGCTTAATGATGGCGTAGCAGCAATGAAAGGGCATTACTGTTCCTGTATTTCTGGGAAGAGAACCCTTGGCTGTTGTAGCCACGTCATGTCTGTATTGTGGTTCATGGCGTGGGCCAGACATCAACAAAACTTAAGTCCTCCAGCTCAATTTCTGGATTTCATAATAAGACAGGACGAGGGAAGAGAGACGAGTAACGATGATGATTAATAAGTTTATCTATAAGAATTTAGTAGTTTAATACTTTCACTGTGCAATAAACCACATATGGTTCATGTGATTGTTTTACTATTGTGTCTGCTTTGTGGGCAGTGAAAGTGATATAATTATTGTTCTATGATAATTGATAAGGTAAACAAAGGTTTTTGGAAAAACCAGAAATACTAATTATTAAATAAATAGTTTCGCTTATTATGGTTGTATCATTTCTTTTTTTGTAAGAATATTCCATAGTACAATTTAGAATTGTAACCCAGAAGATCTATCCTATAGTGGATATGTGTTAACTAGTGTTTCAATAGCGGTCATCGCAATAGACACGTACCCACTAACGCGTATCTATTTGATTCGATTATCATTTTTTTTAATTAGTTTTTGTGATAAAAAACTGCCAATGAAAAAAAAATATAACAGTAACAACCAACTTGAATCTATTTTATCAATAGAAATATCAAAATATCACGTATGATTGTATTTTCATTTAATATAAGAAAAAAAGATCAACGCCTGACAAAAATATACTAGCAATGCTTCCATATGTATCTTCGTTCGGTTACGGTTGATGGACCTGGTTCTTTTTGCTATTGATTTCTCGTATTGTCCTTTATCATATAACCTAGGTTTCTTTTCTGGCGAAAGAAAAAAGTAAATCATGCCAATAGTTTGCATTGGCCTTTACAAATATGAATATGTAACAATTAAAAGTGAATTCATAAATAGTGTTATATCACGCATTAATTTTTATTTTACAAGTTAAATGAAAAGTTCGTTACATGTAAATTTTGTCGTTGTCCAGGAGACAATATTATTGGGAATAACTTATAAATGAAAAGTCGCGTCATTAATTTATGGAAGATAAATTGAAATCCATCCCTGTATTAAGTGAGAATAAAGTGACGTGTTAGGTCTTGATCTTTGCGGAATAAATGACTAGTGGACTGTATAAAAACTGGATTCCAATAAAATTACAATAGGTACTTATATTCTACAACGCAGTGACGGGTGCGCGTGCGTTTCGCTCCGGCGCGCGAGGGCAAGTGAACGAGGGCCGCGGGACGTGAGCCATGGCCATACTCGACGCGCGTGCGGCTTGGAGGCGACGACGGGGGCCTTAGTCCCGTAGGTTGCGTAGACATGCTCCCCGGGTTGAAGAGACGATCTTCGAGAGTTGTTGCTCTCCTCTACTGGCAGGGGGCAGAGGTTGTTCCATCCTGTTCTGATGGTTCCCTTTTTCGTTCGGATCTCTGCGACCCTGTTGATACCATCAATGCCTGGATATACCTGCACAACTCTTCCTAGGTTCCACCTTAAAGGTGGACAGGTCTTGTCCTTAATAAGAACAAGAGAATTCAGTTTGATGCTGTCTCTATCGCTGGTTGTCTTCCATTTTGTTTTCTGCTGTAGCATACAAACATATTCATTAGAAAATCTTTGCCAAAAATGCGATTGTAAAAACAATAAAAAAAATACAAAAAAAAATGTTTTTTTTTTCTTTATCCTCTTTACTATCCTAATTTCAACCCATATTCGCAATTTCAACATTATACACACAAGAAATCTAAGGGTGACAATTTAACGGTTAAGATCATTTCTTGAAACGATCCAACATTCATAATACCTATGTTATGAATTTGATAAATAATTAATTTTAAGTTTACTAGTGGACTGTGCTGTGTTCTGTTCATATGCCTCAATTGGTAGATTTTGGTGAAACACATTTTATTTAAGACCTTATTTAACTACCCAAAATGTAATGAACAAATAAATGATTTATGATTTATGTTTCGTAATTTTGAAATTATATTGATTGTAAATTTTTTATTGTTTTACTTACATTAACTACATTAAACTAATTACTACATAAACCACTTACCTCGATAAATGACTTTAACGTCTCAGAAATGGCATCGCATACTTCTGGAATAAATAAACTTATTGCACTGTCAGAAACTCTAAAAAAGAACTCAAGACTTTTGTAAGAATCGCCTGTTGCTAAAAAACGTAAAGTTATTTGTAGTTTTATTTTAGCGTTTCAACACTCTCTGAATGCACTGTCTTGTTTTTCTATAATCGGAGATATTTCATTCAGTAACCATTCGAATTGGTTTTTATCTATTCTAAAAAATAATAAAAAATCATCGTCAGTTTTGAATTCAGTACACAACAACACTGACGCTCCTAACAAAGACCGTTGACTTAATAGAGGTGTTATCGGTGTCACTGACTCTGGCAGGGCCACCTATAAACCCTTATATCTTTTGAACCAGTGACCGACTAATTCTGATATTTGGCGACTACTTCCGACTAATTGGCGACTAAATATGGGAGAAAACAGATCTTCGCTAGGTGCCCTAGTTTTTGAGATATAAATTTGGCCCTGCTGGGGAGAGTCTCTCCAGCAGGGCCACCTATAAACCCTTATATCTTTTGAACCAGTGACCGACTAATTCTGATATTTGGCGACTAATTTTGACTAATTAGCGACTAATTTTTTGCGTTTTCAAAATTAAAATCCCTGATGGTGGCCCTGCCAGAGTCAGTGACACGTGTTATCGACACTCTCTTTCTCATTGTACTCCAATTTTTATTTTTTTCCTCAAAACTTCTTGTATTACATCGCACACAGTTAAAAATCCTTCTAACACAAGACTGTTCATGACGATGCTTGCAACCCGACTGTTCAATATACAATCGCCGCATCAATCAAGTCGCCGAATTCGGTTAAGGCGAGGTATTCCCAATTTTACATCACTTTGATTTAACAATAAACAAGGAAATCGTGATATTTTAATGCCAAAAAAAAACCTATTGTAGTTTAGTTTATGTACAGACGCCAGCACATCAAGCTACCCGAATCTGTCAGATTTTCTCAATTGACTTTGAACCTTATGATTAGGCGATAAAGTTGAAAATCTATTAAAGAAATTTGACAGATTGTAGTAGCTTGATGTGCTGGCGTCTGTACTTTGACAATTTGTGGTTCAAAACACGATATCGAAAACTTCACTCGATCAAAAAAAAATCCGAAAAGCAGCCTAATTCGCTATTTTTTTAATGTTTTTCTTGTTTGTCTCGAAGCTTGTAAAAGTTTTACTACTAAAAACCATATCTAAAAAAAGGTAATAACATATAGAAAATTAATTTGTGGTTACATTTTGCAAAATAGCTTAATTCTTTTAATAAAAATTATTATATAACACAGCGGCTCGCGTTGCGTTCGTCACTTCAGTCGCCCGCTAGGCCTTGTCGAGGTACGACCTATGTCCATTTTTCTAGCGCGCGCGGCTATCACGTAAAAGAAGTCTGATATTCTTTATTAGTTTTTATTAGTGAACAGAAGTATGGGAAATAAAAATAAAAACAAGAAAGTAGCCAGGTGTAAAGTGCGGAAGGTTAGACAAGAAACCAGGTAAGTTTGTTTACATTATTATCTACTTATTGTGTCTTTCGATTTTTCAATCCGCCCTACGGTCACCTTATCTTGCCTTTGCTTTGATGCTTTCGAAACTTGTCTATCACGTCTAAGAAATAGAGTGCGCTTCCTATCTCTATTTAGGTACTTACTATTACAACAATGGAAGAGCGCCGCGCGCCGCGCTTTCGGCCGCACCTGTGTGCATTGATATTTTTCGGTTTTATTTACCTACTAGCTAACAATATGTATAAAGTTCAATATTGAACACATTTTATTTTACCAATTACATAGTAGAATCATTGCAGTAGAATAACTTCACAATGTTTTCATGAATATTTTTTTATAACCACGATGCAAAGGAATGTATGCGTCCAAAAAAAACACGAATATAAAGTAAGTATCTAGTATAGTGGTACCAGCTTCAAGCGAAAAGGCACCCACACATAGACATCTTCGTACAACTCACGAGACGACGGGTATTTGTATGAGATAGTTGGTTTGTTAGTTTGAGTTCTATGTGTGCGTGCATCTATCGCACGTTGTAAAGCCCGCCTTCTGTACTTATGTAGGTATATTATTTTATAAATGAGTTTGAGTGGTAAATTGGAACCGATTTTGGTTTTTGGTCAAAAATCTTACTGTAATGGTTTTTTTTTAAACATTACGAATCAATGGCAAGCGCCTGTGCAAGTAGAGTTGATAACATCGACAACTCTCTTGTGACACTTGATCCTGTTGATTCGCGACCCACTGAGACTGCTGTGTAAGTTTTCTTTTTACTAATAAAATAACTTTCCTCATAATTTTCTTTATTTTAGTTTTAGTTATTTTTTATTTACAGAACGACTTTTAATGTTGCCAATGCCCATGTGATATTTGACGCTAAAATGCCTTTAGACGAACACAGACGAATCATCTAATAATAATATTAATGAGTAAGTTGAGTACTTTTGGTTTTACAAATATTATTAGGTATGTGGTTTTAATTATTTCATTAAAAAAAAATTTTTTTTAGAACAATGGAGGAAATTGAAAACTATACTCTGAACATTGAAAACGAAATAAAAAACGATTATCAACCCATCAGTGGACGACGAATTGTTGACATAAATTACCTGATGTCACAGCTTCAAGAAAAAGCGCATCATATCGATTTATTTGATTGCAGAGTTGGATATTTCAAGTTGATAGGAGAAAAACGGATAGGGTTGATATCAAAATTTAAGTTTGAATGTAACGTCTGCCGGAAAGTAATTGTGATCGAATCAGAGAAGTGTGACAGTGTAGAAAATGTTAACATAAATGTTGCTGCAACTACTGGCATTGTAGCTGCTGGTGTTGGATTTGCGCAATTTGAGGAAATACATTCTGCTATGGATGTGCCGGTTTTTTCACAAAAATTTTATACAAATCTACAAGATTTAGTTTACGAAAATTGGGAGAAAACCGCAGCAGAATCTATGGAAAGGGCTGCCAAACGTGAGAAAGAAGCGGCCATTGCTGACGGTCGAATGAAAAACGGATTGGCTCTCGTAGACGTGTATGTCGATGGTGCTTGGGGTTTAAGATCTTATGGTAATAACTATAGATCAATGTCAGGGACAGCAGCAACCATAGGAAAACAATTCGGAGAAGTGCTTTACATGGGAGTGAAAAACAAATACTGTTTGGTATGTGCCAGAGCTCAAAAACAAGGACTCGCACCTAAAGATCACGCGTGTTATAAAAACTATAGCGGATCCTCTAGTGCTATGGAAGCTGACATAATTGCTGAAGGCTTTAAAGCATCAGTTGATATGTATGGTTTAATATATGCAAGAATGATTGGAGATGGAGACTCAGCTACTTATAATAAAGTGTTGGAAGCAAAACCTTATGACCAACTGAACTATACCGTTGAAAAAATTGAATGCAGAAATCATATTCTACGAAACTTCTGTAATGAATTGCGAGCTATTGTAAAAGAGACCAAATATCCAGTAAAAGACAGAAAAACACTTACTAATGAGAAAGTAATGAGTATGCGAAAATTTATAGTAAAATCAATCAAATTTCACAAACATGCAGGAAATCCGAAAAACATTGCCATAAATTTGCTGCATAAAGACATCACTAATTTAATTCGGTGGCACATGCTTATGGTGATCATCGACTTTGTTATGATTATAATTGCTCAAAAAACAAAATTCTAAATAACAGTACAATGGGAGAAATTCAAAACTCTACTTTTTTCTTCCGGGTCAATGCCATCATCGCTACTGTAGCAGGTAAAGCTCGAAGTCTTATAGAAGATGTAGATACAAATGTCGTAGAACGGTTTAATAGCGTTATTGTCAAATTTATAGGTGGAAAAAGAATAAATTTTTCACTGAGACGGTGCTGTCAAGGACGATGTTCAGCCGCTGTGGTTTCTTTTAACAATGAATCTGCGGTTTCATCAGTACAAAGAGCGATTCTTGGAAGCAGTCCTAGAGGAAAGGTGAAAGAAATTGAGAAGAAGAGGTCACTAAAAAGAAAATTAAATAGAGACCATCCCACAAAAAAAATAAGAAAATTTGAAGGAACTTCTGCACAGCACAACTATGGGCCTACAAGTTCAGCTCCCGATATGAGTCCAGCTCAATTAGAAAAAGCCAAAGAAGATTTCCTCAATAATTTAAAAGTCTTGACAAATGATAGGCACAATATTGAAAGAAGAACTGGGGGCTAACTCTTGAAACTAATATGAATTCCAATCTAAAGCCAATACGATTCCAATGTTAATTTTGCAGTCACGTGATTCGGTACTCTTGAATACAATATTGTCAACATTGGATTGAAATTGGGATTGCGCCGCGATTATTTTGTTACACGTGAAGTTAGCTACGTTATGAGCCGCAATAGTGTTGTCCAACTCATTACGATAAACCGGTAATAGGGCTTTAAAATGCTTTATTCTTAAGAAAACAAGGCTAATAAATAAATTTGTTATAAATAGTTGTTCAATTAATTAATTTTAACGTGTTAAATTCATTTGGGCGTAAGAAAATGATTAAAATCATAAAATTGACCATGACTGTGGCTCCATGCGTTATGATCGTTGCCTACACTATTAAAAAAAAAAACCCGGCGCAGAAGTTCTCCAATTTCAAAAATAAAGTCAAGTGGATAGAAATGAATTCAGCATTAACGTAAAGATTGTGCGCGTTTGGTAACTTATTGGTAAGAAATAATTATAGTCCGTTAAGTTACTCAGTTAATATCAGTTTCAAACAAGTGGTAAGTAAATATACAATCTTAAATACTTTATTATTTAGTAATGTTTTACTTTATTAGATGTTTAATTTAATAAGTGAAATGTTTGTGTTTTGTCAATGTGGTTATTTCCTTGGCCTACGTTTTATATAGTCATTTTATGTTGTACAAATTTACCTATTTCAGTTACTATGGCAAATCGTCCTAGTTACGCCCAATTAGAAGGTTTGGTGGAATTCTTGGAGCAAAACCCAGGCATTGCCAAAGGTTTACTTCGGACAGCTCAAGGCAAATTAGAAACGAAGAGGAAATGGGAAAATTTGGCAACAACCTTGAATTCTCTTGGAGGAGCAAATAAAAACGGTCAAGGCTGGGCTAAGGTGATTCAATATAATGAAGTGCATACTTGGTACCCATTAAGAATCATTGTATCATTAGAGCAATTTTATTAAAATAGGTAATGCATGTTTTCAGTATTGGGCTGAGAAGAAATGTGCTCTAAAGAAGCAGTGTGCAGAAGTCTCAGCTTCAATGAGGCGCACTGATGGTGGGACAGCAGACAACTTGCCAACATTGTCTGCCTTGGACAATAGATTGGTGGCGGTGATGGGTGGACAAGAGTTTGCGACTGGAGATGCAAGATGGACAGTCAATCCATTTCCTCAATCAGTAATATATTTTAATATTTACAATTATCATACCTATGATATTTTTTTTTAAATAGGTACATAGGTACTAAATATTTTATTAATCTAATAAGTAATACTCATTTCATTGTTTTAGACTAGACCTACCGAGTCACCAGTTGTGATTGAGCATGTTGAAATGGAACAAGAAGACAACACGGCAATGGATTCTATGCGAAACATTTCCCCTGTTCCTAGCACGTCACAGAATGACGCAATACCAGCAACATCCACAAGTAAGTCTTTATTCGAATTGGTTTAGGAATGTTTAAACATTTTGAATAAGCTGGCCATCAATCACGCTACCCAAATACACACGTCATATTAGTTTATAACACTCAAGTGTTTTGGGACTAATCACATTGCCCGGCTATAGCAAAAAAAACGCCAGTTATATTTTTTGTAACAACTTAGAAGTTTGAAACTTGTTAGGTCAAGTGCTGATTTTACATTATTATTTTTAATATTTCAGTACCTGCGCCTCAGACGCCACTTCAGAGTGCTGTACCACCACGACCCCGCCGGCGCCGTTCTTCAATTCGGAGGTCGTTAGATACAGATATGGATCAGATGACGAGAATCGAAGCGCGGCGGGTTGAAGCGGAAATGATTACAGCACAAGCGTTAGCTCAATTGTCCGAAAACTTTAGCAATATCACAATTGCTTTGACATCTATAGCTAATGCAATTTCGGAGATAGCTAGAAAAATGCCAAATCCTTAATGCATTAGCGATTGCTGTCAAATCTTTGTTTTTATTGCTACAGTTATCGGATATTGATTAAATGCTTGTGTTGCGCTTCACAACTTTTTGTTTCAATTTTTGTTAATTTGTGTCATAGTTTTATTAGTAAGTAAATAAAAGAATGTTTAAGAAAAATAGAGTTAAGGAAAAATATAATAACGGCATCAAATTTTGGCACAATTTGTAAAAGAAAAGTGTCCAGAAGTACTGCTCCGACAGTAAAAAATGTATTGTACAAAAAGAATATATCTCACATTTTGTCAGTGGCTCATGGCGTGGAAAATGAAAAGCAAGCGCTACAACAACTGGAACGACAAGAAAATATGGTATCGCGCCCTGTGGACTTTTTATTGATAAACAATACCCTTTTATTGGAGCTACGCCGGATGGTATAGTTGGGAACGATACAATAATAGAAATTAAATGTCCAATAACGGCATTTAAAAAAGGAATAGATGCTGCTATTAAGGAAAACAAAATCCAAATATTTAAATTCGATAAAATTAAAAATACAAGAGTTATAAAAAAAAAAGTAATTGGTATTACCAAGTGCAGGGTCAACTCCACGTCACAGGAAGGAAAAAATGCATTTTTGCAATATGGTCCGGTGAAAATCATCCACTATTAATAGAAAATATTTCAAGAGATGACGAATTTTGGCGGGTGAATATGGAGAAAAAAATTATAGATTTTTATTTGAAATGTTTATTGCCAGAGATCGTGGATCCGCGACAAATTCGCGGTATTGCAATGCACTTAATTCGCGGTATTGCACTTATTGGCAGTAAAGCACTGCCAACAATGACCCACAGACTCAAAAAAAATTCTATCTGATCGCTTAGGTTAAGTAGAGTGTAGTTAAGATCGTTTGTTACTATTATTGTAATTCAAGAATTGTAACACAATTCTTCTAAAGTAGGTGTGCCTGCCTACTACTTGATTTTTCACGAAGTTTTCGCAACCTTATGGAAAGTCAAATAGAGCGCGGTGCGTAGTTTTTTATCGTACCCGTATTTATGATCTTCGTGTCAGTCTGATTTTTAATAAAATAAATAAAATAAAATATTTTTTTATTTTTAGTAATAAGGTTCAAGTTTATACGTACCTAATTTATCTAGGTATAGCCTTAAATATATATATACTAGAAAAATAAAACAAAATAAAATTATACCAATAAATTCAAGTTGATCCACTGCATTGCTCTATTCTGTGACGCAACTAGTACCTACTGGAATTCATGAACACGTGATCGGTGCGCTTGGCGCGCACCGCTCACGAGTTCATGAATTGTCTCCCGCGTATCGTAATTTATTACGTGTACGCTACTCCTCGCGGGGCCTGAGGTAAGTGTTAGATGCCTAGGCGCTCGGGTTAACCTCGCCTTAACCGACCAATGTAAACAACTCAATTTAGGTAAGCGTTTCAGTTAAACCGCATGCGGCCGCCGCCTTCGGTGACCAACCTAATGTAAATGCGCCATAACTGCCATAAGTCAAAACTTTTGAAAAGACAAGTGGCACTGAGTGCCGTACTTCCATTGATACCTGATAATGAAATTTTAAATGGATGGTCATACATCGCATCAGAAAGTCCAGATGATGATCAGAGCAATAAATTTCGTTTGTATATGATCAAACAATGGATTAGAACGCATGATGCTGAGTTTAGAAAATTATGGTGTGTTTTTAATGAACGTCATCGTACTACAAACTTTCTGGAAGGCTGACACCATGGATTAAATAATGCAATTGGAAAAAAAAAATCCCAACTTAAATATGCTTTTAGTTATTCTAGACAAGGATGCAGCTTTTTATAGAGTCATATCACAACAGATCCAAAACCAATTACCTCCGACGTCAAATTTCTATATTTATGTTTGTAATCTATATGGTGTACATAATAAAGAGTATTCTATTCTATTCTATTCTAAGAGAAATATTATGAAAGACGAATATACAACGTGTAACGTTAAATGCGCAAAACCTGAAAATAGTTTGATCAGAATAACGGGCAGAATCAATTGAACCACTTTTTATTATAGGTCATATTTTTCAAAAAATCTTCATTAATAACGTTGCCGTGTCTATTTGTGATCAAGCAAGCCAATGTCAGCGCGGCGCAGCGGCCCGGTGACGACTCCTCACTCGGTAAAGCGTCGTCGCAGACGCAAGAAACGATCAGAATGGCCAGTAAAACTAAAACAGCAAATAAAACCTTAACAATTTTTTAAATGACTTATTTTCTCTCTGACACAGGCCAATTGAATTAAAAATCAGTTGGGGTGTCTGCGGTTTTGCGCATTTAACGTTACACCTTGTATACATAATTGTCAAATGCAGTTTGTAGGTGGTGAAATTACTATTGGTCATTTGTTGGAGAAGTTGCGATAGATATTTTATTTATACATATACTAGCGACCCGCCCCGGCTTCGCACGGGTGCAATGCTGATCACTACATAGTACAGGGTGGCCCATAAGTCCTTTAAAATGTAAATTTCGAATAAAATGCATAAGACGCGCGGGAGGGGCGCGGGCGGGGCAAAAACAGTACGTTCGGTTTCTGGGAAGTCAGTCGCCATGGAGCGTTTCACCGGTGCGGACCGTGTTTTATGTGTGCGCGAGTTTTATCGGAACAATTTTTCGGCAACCATTGCGCGGCGTAAATTTCGAGAACATCACAATCTACACAACTTTCATGACACTCCAACTGTTCAAACGATCAACAACTGGGTTGTAAAGTTTGAAGAGACTGGTTCGACGTTAGATAAAAAGCGGTCGGGCCGACCAAGGACATCAAGGACGGAAGAAAACATCGACATAGTGTTACAGTCTGTTCGTGAAAATCCTACCCAGTCTACTCGTAAGCGTTCCAGAATATTAAACGTATCCAGAACATCGTTACAGCGGATTTTAAAGAAAGATTTACGTCTGCACCCCTACAAATTCAGTTGGTACAGGAATTAAAAGACACTGACGCCATCCAGAGACTAAATTACGCGAATGAAATGTTTAGCCGCTTTTCTTCGTTCAATAACGTGTTATTCTCTGATGAAGCTCACTTCCACATTAATGGGCATGTAAGTAAACAAAATTGCCGCTACTGGAGCCCCGAAAATCCAAAACGTAAACATCAGAAGCCATTACACAGCCCTAAAGTGACGGTATGGGCCGCTATGTCAGCTCGTGGCATCATAGGCCCTTATTTTTTTGATGACGGCAGAGGTCGCGCGATTACAGTTAATTCAGAGCGATATGTAGCAATGATCGAGGAGTTTTTTACACCAGCGTTGCAGAATTTTCCAGGCTACAATACGCGGACCTGGTTTCAACAGGATGGCGCGACGGCCCATACCTCTAACACCGCTATGCCCGTCATTCGTGAACTTTTCCCCAACAAAGTGATCTCTCGAAGAGGAGACATTTCGTGGCCACCACGTAGTCCGGATCTAACCCCGATGGACTTTTTCTTATGGGGTTATCTGAAATCTAAAGTGTATGACACAAACCCGCGGTCAATTTAAGCCCTAAAAGAAAATATTCAAAGAGAAATGGCTAACATCACAGAACTGACTTGCCGCGCAGTCTTCGATAGTTTTAGACGTCGCTTACAGGAGTGCCGTGATCGTAACGGGTTACATTTGGATGATGTTATTTTCAAAAAATAATTCCCATTTTATAAAGGTTAATACGAAATAAAAAGGTATTTCTTATTGTAATTAGTTTTTTATTTATTAATTATTTACATGTGTAAGGACTTATGGGCCACCCCGTATAAAACAAAATCGCTTCCCGCTGTCTGTCTGTCTCTCTACGTATGCTTAGATCTTGAAAACTACGCTACGGATTTTGTTGCGGTTTTTTTTTTATAGATAAGAGCGATTCAAGAGGAAGGTTTATATGTATAATACATGCATAATATAGTAGAGAAACACTGATCATTTTAGAGCCATTATTTCTCGTAAAAAGTTAAGGATAAAAAATGGTTATTGTGGGTTATCCCTAAAGGATTTGTCACACTGCATGCGTTCTGCGGTCTCCGGTCAGGTCAAAACGAACGCAGCCCGCATCATGTATGAACAACATTGTCGGTCTCAATATATTTTGTATAGAATGCGATATGACCGTGCGAGCAACGCGTATTGGCCCGGCGGGTCAGTGGAACGCGTACGGACCGGTGTTGGCTGCGGGCACGCGGGCGGCGGGCTGCGGGCGGCGGGCAGCGGGCAACGGGTGTCCGTTTCGACTGCTCGGCCACTATGTCGTAGAAAAAAAAAACTTATGTCAGCATTTCGAAGGAATTTGTAAAAGATGAACAGTGAAAACCGCAAATTCGAAGAGTCAATAATCAGAAAGTTATGTGGGTTTAACCGTGGCCGCGCAGTCCGCATGAATTCAACTGCGCGGCCACCAGTTCTCTTAAACGGAGCGTTGTAAAAGTCTAATTCCTTTTGCTAATCACTGACAGGATTTCGAAGAAAATGTAGATCATAAAAATAATGCCCTACTGTCTGTAGTTCACGACCTACATCACTCCAAAGTTTGGCCGCGCAGTCCGCACAAAGCGAACCGCGCGGCCACGAGTTTTTTTTAATAGACCTTACACGGAGCTTAGTAGAAGTCCCATTCTTTTTGCTAATTACTGACACCATTTCGAAGAATATGTAGACAGTATAAATAAATCCTATAATTAAGAACTACAAGACCTACAGAACTTAAAACCTATAATCGAAGGAAAAAATAGGGTGACCAAGATTTATAGTGTGTGAATCCAGGCTTTTTTCCATTTCAATATCATAGTATAAATATATCATCACTACACAATATACAAAGTCGCTTTTTCTGTCCCTCCCTATATCCCTATGTATAGATTTTAATGCGGTTTTTTTAATAGATAGTGATAGAAGAGGAAGGTTTATATGTATAATAATAAAATCCATTAAATAGGGGCTGTTATTTTTGATGTTTCTAACGTGATGTACAACGTTCGAAGTACTTCGCCCGCGCGTATTTAAACGTTTTTATAAACCTGTTCAGTAGTAGTTGCGCAAACACACACACACATTATTACAAACTTTCACGTTTATAATATTAGTAGGAAGTAGGATGCCTCAAAAAAAAGTATAGGGTAAAATAAAAGCTAGCTCGCAAAAGACAGATTTTTCATACTTTACATTTTAATTTTTTATTTATCGTGATATTTTGAAAAATGTACACTATATCTATATAAATTATAGCACATGTGTTATTCTGACATGTAAGCTATTTTACTGCAAAGTTTCAGAAAAATCCGTTCAGTAGTTGTTGCGTGAGAGCAACAAACACACACACACACACACACACACACATTATTACAACCTTTCACGTTTATAATATTAGTTAAATTATTAAATTATATGAAACATCTGTCCTGTCTGCGAATGAAAGGAATGCCAAAAATATAATATCTTCCTAAAGTGTTTATTTATAAAACTTAATTATTTTATAATGATGACGTTTACCTATTGCAGTAGTCCATGCGTTTCATATCCAAGATGTAAGCTGTTTTAAATAACTTCCTAAAAAAGTCACTGTGCGCTTGCGTTGGTATGTTTTCATTCGAGAGTATAGGTAAGCACCTACCCAGTTGCGTCTGTAGCGACTCCCAAAATGGCTACAATATCAGCGGGGAGGGGTCCCGCCCTGCCCCGCGGAGCTTGACTCTGTATAGTGTTTTTATTCAGTCTCGGTTGTTACAGAGTGCGCCCGTGTTTATCAGTGCAGTGTTAGATAGTTCATAGTTATTTCATAGGATTGTATTGTGACTATACTAATTGTCTTTAATACTGTTGCTTTTATCACACAAGGAAGTTTTATCAATCAAGCGGTAAGTACTTATTCAAAACATTAATAAAATGTAATGTATTGGAACATGCGTGTAATTCCCAATTCTTTATTGCATGCCTACAGTTTAAGGTGGGTATTGTTAAATTGAAAGTTGAATACAGTGGATAATATGTTAAATTTAATGCAACATTATAACCATTATCATAAAAAAATGTTTTACCTATTCGGTAGGTCAATTCTAAGCCCTCGAAATACATTGCCAAAAGGATTGAAACTCATATGAATTCGATATTATATTAAAGGAATAAACAAATAGATACCAAATATAAAACTTCCTAGGAAATGTTCGTCCGCGGCAGACTTCCACTAAAGCGGCAAACTCGCGTCAAAGCTCGCGTTGTTACCGTAGCTGGCCGGAGGACCACTTCTTACCACTAATACATCGCATTTTTTTTCAGAACGATGGGTAGAAAAGGACGTAAACTGAGAGTCAACGAAGACAAGCTAAAAAAAATATTTATAAAATATTCCACAGACTGCATAAACACAAAAATTAAATATAATGATCCTATATTTCATACTATCTCAGAAGAAATAAATCACGATATGTCACCGCTTGCGTTGTACTCGTGGCTAAAGAGAAATTACAATAAAGTTTTTGATATAAGTACGACGACAGAAAGTTCTTTATCTTCTCCATCGTGTCGGAGCACGACATCTTCAACGACAAAAAGTGAAATTAATGATAAGCATACAAATCAATTTTCTTTCTTACTAGATGAGCATGAGTGGAAAAAAGTAGAACCAATTTCTGTTCGTTATATAAGACGAGATCTAAAAACTACATCGACACACAAGAAATACAAAACATTGCCTAAGTTCAAGTGGAGCAATCTACTCAAAGAAAAAATATGGCAGTACTCGAGACGACCTTGCACGTGGACTTTCAAGAATAAATTAATTGACTCAGAAGATAATGTGAAAATAAAAGGGAAATGCACACAATGCAGCTGCACTGTAGAAATATGTAGCGAAAAGTTAACAGACAAAACAGCAACTATAAAATGTACAATTTTTAATACAGATAACTTAGTTCCGCATAATCCAAAACTGAAATCTAAGATGTCACCATACAAAAGAAATCAACTTGCAAAGAAATTACAGTACAAATCTGCCACAGTAATTCATAAAGAAATAGCTTCAAAAGTTATTAAGTATAAAGATAATGCAATCCCTCCCATACTTCCTACAATGAACGCTCTTCGGAAAATAAAGCACGAGAAGAGACAAAGTAATCGTTTGCATGCCAATCCCATTTTAAGCCTACTTATGATGTCAATGTTGCCAAGTTTTAAAAATTTGATTCGCGAAATAAAACTTGTCCCGAATTTTTACATGTATTATTGGTCTGAAGAACAAAATCAATTCTACAAAGATTTTTTAGAAAAAAATCCACAGGAAGTAACTATCACTATAGACGCCACGGGATCTTTCTTTCACCCAATAAAACTTCCTGATGGATCAACATTAACTAAGCGACTCTTTCTATACGTTTGTATGCTAACTTCAAAAACGATAAAATCTCAAGCGATATTTCAAATGATAGCGGACACTCATACTGCAGATTCCATATCATCCTGGTTAAAAAGATGGTATAAGGAAATACATACCGCTCCTAACGAAGTTGTAACTGACGACTCGTCTGCTTTGATTGCTGCAAATGTAGATGCTTTTACAACATCTATAACAGTGAAAAACTATCTGAGACAATCATTCTTAGTGTTGAGAAAACTTAGTGTAAACTTACCAGAAGTTTTTCTTAGGTTAGACACCAGCCATTTTATTAAAAATGTTTACAATTTACCTTGTTTTCAAAACGTGGATACTCCAATTAAAATGTTTTTTATTCGATGTATTTTATTGATAAAAAGATCTGAAAGTTTTGATGAAGTCAAAATGATAGTTTCAAATATGGTCAAAATATGCACTTACAAATACTATAACACTACTAATAAAGCTTGGGACTTAGCAATGCAAAATATGAAGGAGAGATTATTCGCTACGGAAGATCCGGTCCCCGAATATGGCGGTGAAAGAGAAACTTTCTATCACGATACCTTAATAATTGAGGAAGATAATATAATGTATTGGTTTGATGAGATCGTTGAGCAATGTGGGGACACACGCACACACATATGTAATTGTGTGGACGCGCGCATGTATTGTACTTAGTATATAATATGATTCAGTAATAAAATACAGACAGTTGGCACTCGCTCTTCGTACGTTTCATTTCTCTCCGCACACGAACCCGCACATAACATTGGTGACCCCGATCCGCGTACGTCGCGATCAGCACGCGTTCAAACATTCTGCCCACGGCGATTCCACGAGGACATAAGAGCGAAAATGAATCCGCAGTACACTCAACCAACTCAAGCACCAACTGCGCTGAAAACCGAAGAATCGTCTTCTATTTTTGCGCTATCTGTAGCAAACAAGATCCCAGAATTTTGGCCGGAGAATCCACGACTATGGTTTATACAGGTGGAAGCAATTCTAGCGCCTCAAAAAACGTCCGACATCAACAAATACTTCATGGTTGTTGCAAAACTAAGCAGAGACGTGATTCAACAAGTAGCAGACATAGTTGCAAGTCCTCCTGAAGACAACAAATTCGAAACACTGAAAAATCGACTTTTGCAAATATATGAAGAATCGGAGACGCGACAAATCCAAAAATTGATATCGGAAATCGAGCTGGGAGACCAAAAACCTAGCCAACTGCTGCGACGAATGAAGGAGCTGGCAAGAGGGAAAATAGAAAATGACACTCTGAAGATACTGTGGCAAGGACACTTACCTGCATCTGTGAGAGCAGTTCTGACCGTGACCTCCGAAAAAGGTATAGAAGAACTGGCAGTGATAGCAGATAAAGTGATGGAGACCCACCAGCCGGCGCAAGTCAGTGAAGTAGCCCGCGGCAACCAGAACGCTTCGACAACCTTCGATGTTGCAACGATTATGACAGAGATAGCGAAGATAAACCTCAAGATCGCAGAAATGGACAGAGGAAGACCAAGATATAGAAGTAGAAGTGGACGCAGGAACATCCCTCAATCGCGTTCCAAGTCAAGACCTCGAAGAACACCGGAAAGTCCAGACTGGTTGTGCTCGTACCATTTCAGATTTAGGAGCAGAGCGAGGAGATGCGTCGCGCCCTGCAGCTGGAAAACCAAAGAGGCAACCACTACTTCGGAAAACTAATGGGAGTACAACCAGTGGCGGAAAGTTGTGCAAGCAAGGACCACCGCCTAATCGTGAGTGATCAAAAGTCTCATCTTAAATTTCTTATAGATTCAGGTGCATGTATTTCGGTATTACCAAAATATGTAATTAGGAATAAGAAAGGAATAGATTTTAACTGTAATTTTAGACTTTACGCAGCCAACGGGTCAGTAATAAAAACGTATGGTACAAAAACCTTAACCTTGGATCTAAAATTACGAAGACCTTTTACATGGACATTTGTAATATGCGACGTTAATCAGCCTATTCTCGGCGTAGATTTTCTTAATCATCATAAACTAGTTGTAGATATCAATGGTCGCTGTTTATTAGATAAAGTTACAGATCTCACAGTTCGAGGAACGATCGTAAACCATTGTGTATCAGCAATTTCAACCCTACGAAGTGATCATCCTATATATAATATATTAATTAAGTATCCAGAGATTCTCAAACCCATGTCGTTCAAAGAGGCACCTAAACACTCAGTTTATCATAGTATAGATACGACAGGTCCACCGGTTTTTTGCAAACCAAGACCACTAGCTCCTGAGCGGTATAGAATAGCTAAAGAAGAATTTAAAAGTATGTTAGAGGCAGGTATTTGCAGACCGTCCAAATCAGCTTGGGCGAGCCCGCTACATTTAGTTCCTAAGAAGGATGGCCAATTTAGACCATGTGGTGATTATCGCGCACTAAACGCTGTAACAATTCCAGATAGATACCCGATACCTCGCGTACAAGACTTTACTTATTTTTTAACAGGGAAAACAGTATTCTCGAAAATTGATATAAAAAAGGCCTATCACAACGTATTGATAAACCCCGATGACATCTGTAAAACTGCAATTACTACACCATTTGGGTTATATGAATTTGAACGTTTAACTTTTGGGTTAAGAAATGCCGCGCAGACATTTCAACGCTTTATGACAAATACAGTCTTAGTAGGCTTAGATTTCCTATATTGTTACGCGGATGATATTTTAATCAGTTCAGTAGACACTAAAGTACATGCCAATCACCTAGAACAAGTATTTCAACGGTTAAATGAGTACGGAATTACAATTAACTTAGAAAAATGTAAATTCAATGCTGCTAGTGTAGAATTTTTAGGATATCAAGTATCTACAGCAGGAATCAAACCATTGGAATCTAAAGTACAAGCAATTACAGACTATCCTAAACCGCAAAATGTCAGTCAATTACGAAAATTTTTAGGCATGGTTAATTTTTATCGTAAGCATTTACCTAACGCAATAGATTATTTAGAATCATTAAATAAATACATTCACAAGGCGAAGAAGAACGATAAGACAGTAATACAATGGACACCGGATGCTGAACAAGCGTTTCTGCAATGTAAAAACAGTCTCAGTAACGCAGTCACGTTAACATTCCCGGTAAGCAACGTGCCATATGCACTTTTTGCGGATGCGTCAAATACTAGCGTAGGTGCAGTGTTACAGCAATATATTGAAAACAAGTGGCAACCGTTAGGCTATTTTTCTAGGACATTGACAGACACGCAAAAAAACTACAGCACCTATGATAGAGAATTGCTAGCCATATTTCTAGCCGTAGAGCATTTTAGAAGTTTGTTTGAAGGTCATAACTTAATAATCTTCACAGACCATAAACCCTTAACTTTTGCATTTTCTAAACTAAGTAAGAATAACAACAAAGAGAGTCAAAGACGGATCAGGCAACTACTCTTTATAAGTGAGTTCACGACAGACATACGCCACGTAAGTGGACAGGATAACGTTGTCGCAGACGCGTTATCCCGCATAAACGGTATAGAATGTGCATCAAGCGTTATTGATTACGAAAAATTGGCTCACGAGCAGAGAAAAGATGTTGAACTTGAAACCTTAGTAAATTCTTCTGAACATACATTTAAAAAGTTTATTATTCCTGGTACTAGTCAAAAAATTAACTGTGAAATAACAGGCAAAAATGCTAGACCATATTTAACGGAAAATTTTAGGAAAGACGCGTTCTATGCGATACATAACCTTAGCCATCCAGGCATACGCACGTCACGCCAGATGATCAAAGAAAAGTATTGGTGGCCAAACATGAACCGTGACATAGGATTGTGGGCAAAAACATGTATAGTGTGTCAGAAATCCAAAGTAGGCAGGCACATTATGACTAATTACGGAAAATATCCGGTAGTGGATAGATTTGAACATATACACGTAGATTTAATTGGACCCCTTCCCATCACAACGGACGACTATAGGTATTGTCTCACGATAATGGATAGAGGTACTAACTGGCCGGAAGCTTATCCACTCAAAGATATGACAGCCGAAACAGTAGCAAAAAAGTTGTATAGCGAATGGATATGTAGATTTGGCTGTCCTGTTAAGCTTACTAGTGACCAGGGCAGGCAATTTGAGAGTAAAGTATTTTCAGCATTAATGTCATATCTAGGCGTACAGAAGATAAGAACAACGCCCTATCACCCGCAAAGCAACGGGGCAGTGGAAAGATGGCATAGATGTGTAAAAGCATCATTGACAGCACGGCTAAATGGTAACAGAAACTGGACACACGAACTACCTAGTGTTATGTTAGGACTTCGTGCAGCTGTTAAGTCACAGACAGGAATCAGTGCAGCACAAATGGTTTACGGTCGCACCCTACGATTACCGGGCGAATTTTTTGTAGAAACAAGCAATAATTTCAATCCAGATACTATAATACAAAATATTCGAGATAATATAAGACAATACAAGTCAGTAAACATTAAATCCAACCACTCTAAAACATTTTTTGTGCACCCTGATATCAAAGAGTGCACACACGTATTTTTAAGGATAGATAGGATAAAAAAGTCCCTAACATGCCCGTATGAAGGCCCTTATAAAGTTTTAGAAAGGTCAGAAAAAGTTTTCAAAATTCAATTAGACGACAGAGAGTTGTCAGTCTCGATCGACAGATTAAAACCAGCCTATTTGTTAAAAGAAAATGAGTCTGTAAATAATAAGAACATCGGTCAAAAGAATGTGAAAATTACACGCAGTGGTAGAATTAGTAAAACACCTGTAAGATTTTTGTAAAGGTGATCAGAAAACATTATTATACTCTAATTCATGAATATATAAAATAGCGAGCAAACACTGGTAATGTATGTAGTATTAAAAATATGTCGACTAAGTAGTGAGTCGGTAGCGCCTTTTGCTGAGCCAACGGTAAAATTATCCAACGAGGAATTCACTTATTACGAACAGCGTGCACATATTGTTGCATTATAACTTCTAATTACGTGACGCTCAACTTTGAATCTCCACTTAAAGGTTAAATAGAATCAAAAATGGGAAAAACATACAGTGTAGAGAAAAAATCCGAAGAAGTGATAATTGCTCAAAATGGGGCGAATAATGCATCCAATTCGCATTTAGAGCAAGCTCTTGAGAAATACGGATGGATAATAATGGGAGTAGCAATTATAATCAGCATCTATATTATGTACGTAGTACAAAAAAGGTGCAAAAAAGGAGCCCAGAAAATGTTACGAAGAGAGATGACAGTTTGGAGTAGTACAATGAATATACCCATGGCTCCACAAATGACGCAAACACAACATGTGTAGTTCTGTGTAAAAGAAAAAACCAGTGTCAAGTGTTAGTTCTTAATTGTAACGTATAATTATATCATGTAACTAGTGTGTAAGTAACAACTGTAAGCATATTAAATTTTAGGGTGATGCTATCAGAAACTATCAGATTGTAAAAGTAAAATATTACCACAATGTAAATCTGTTTATAACATACCTTTTCAAAATATTAATGTAAATTTTGGTATAGTATCGTTAAAAAGTACTTAGCAACTAATAAATAATGTAACATTATATTATGATGACACAATGTATTAAGATTGTACTGACCTAGATAAGTCGTCATGCTTAGACAAAACAAAGCGCAATGTTGTAAGGTAAGATAAGTTAACCACAGCGCATATTTATTGTAAACAATCTTTGACAAGCCTACACTATTTGCGCTGTAGCATGGTGCGGGTGACAGTTTCAGTAACATTTCGTTTCACTCTTGAAAGTTGCCGCGATTTACAATTTATGACTTAGTATTTCAGTTGTACCACATTCGTAATATATTAAATAATTAATAACTGTAGTAAATTAAATTAAACCCAACCAGAATGTTCTAATCAAGAAATAAAATCAAATTGAATGAAAAATTAAGCAAAGTGTTATGCGTATAACGTAACGCCATAGACGTATTTAGTGATGGGATGTACTGCTACGATGGATAGTCGATATTTTTTATAATAAAAAACGTATATTGTGCGTAGGTCAATTTTTATTTTTAAAAGGTCTAATTATACAACAGAACATTTATAGGGTAAGGTTGCTTAAAAGGTTGCTAAAAAAAAATACATGTTATTCGTCTAAACTCATATCAGAGTCAGGAACATCTGAATTGTCACTCAATTCATCATCTGAATCTGTGACGGATATTATTAACGATGACTCAATTATGTTGTCAATATGTATGTCACGATCCCAATCAGACATAATGTCCCTTTTTGTTTTATTCACGACCTTCGACCAGTCTTCAGGTTGAACATTGTTGATGGCCTCTTGTAATAGGGCCAACATCTTATTTGCCGTAAATGGCGGCGAAGTATTATTTCTTGCGGCGTAACCTAAAAATAAACGAACTTATAAAAAAAAGTATTCAAATAATCATCAATCAGCCTAATCTAGTATCTGGTAATGTTTTTAAACTAGGTACATGCTACGATCGGAAAGCTGATTTTTTTATAAAGCTTCAAAATGGGAATTGAAATTAAAAGCATACCTTTTATTTGGGCCCAAATCAGCTCAATAGCGTTATACTGGCAATGGTAGGGTGGTAGTCGAAGGACCTGGTGGCCTTTTTCTTTTGCCATCTCGTCCAGAGCATAGGTAGGAGTTGGTGGCTTATGGCGTCGGACTAAGGCAATAAGCTCCGTCTTTAACATTTTTATATCTGCTGTAACTCCGTTTTCACTCAGCCACTTCACCAACTCGCTTTTGCGGTTGAATTGGTTTGGGGGTTTATTAACTTGCACCGAATGGTAGGGTGCGTTGTCCATTTTTATGGTCATAGGCTCTTTTAAATTGTTTAATAGACCTATGAACCAATCTTTAAATTTTTCGTAATTCATCTCCTCATGATACTCCGTAGTTTTTTTTGACTTAAAAGCCAGCAAACAATCAGGGACGAATCCACTTGCTGTACCTGCGTGACAAATAATAAGGCGTTCGCCTTTGCCTTCCGGCACTTTGGTACACGATTGTGCCGTATCGTCGGTCCAACTTTTACCCACTGTGTGGTTGGCGTTTAGCCACGTTTCATCCAAAAAGACAACTTTGCTCCAATCACTTATGTTTTTGGCCTTCCTTAAAAATCTACATCTTACTAGGGCAATGTCAGTCCTATCCATAATAATCTTTCTTTTGTTAACTTTTTTGTAAACAAAGCCAATATCTTTTATAACTTGCCGTAGCGAAGTAATACCTCCTTTGAACAAGTCAGCTTCTTTTAATGATTTTAGAAGCTTGAGCAATGTGGGTAGCTCCATTCTTCTATAATAATCATAAATATGATTTCTAATAGCAACCTTAGCAAAATCATCCAAATCTGTGATTGGCTTCACCTTGGTCCGCTTTTTGTTGGGTGTCGATAATTTATTTTCAAACATCCCATCTTGGCCAATTTTCTCACGTGTTATACGCGAAACAGTATTGCGGCCAATATCAAGAGCTTCGGCTACTCGTTCTACAATATGATTCAATGGTAACAACGGTCCATTATTTTGTTGTTCTCTTTCAAAGTAGTCTCGGAGGCGAACAACAAGCTCCCTGGCCTGACTACCCAAAACAGTTTTTTTTGTATGCTTAGGCATGGTAATAACAACAAACTCAACAAACTTATAACAAATAACAATTTAACAAAAATGAAAACAAACAATGAAATCGTAATACGTGTCACATTAAGTCACAATATAACGCGCTTGCACTCGTACTCGCACTCACAGCATCGCACGGGTAAACAACATGGCCGCCGCGCCGATGCACCATAGAGCAAAAATGTTGTCACGAAAAAAAAAACATAAACCCGATTTTGATTATTTTATATAAGTACAAAGATAATTATGTAGCCATAAAACATTTATATTGACAAGTTTATACACGTAGCACACACGTAGTTACACTGCACAACTGAATAATACACTAATTTTCATAACAATATTAAAGAGAACTAGATTCACGCTGCGAGTATCGTTAGCGATAAAAATGAATTGCATAACCTCACATCCCTACGTGGTACTGACAAATGTCAACGTCATACGGGCAACTGTCACCCGCACCATGCTACAGCGCAAATAGTGTAATAGAGAACCAAGACAGTAGTATTGTATCTGTAAGAATTAGCGTAAAGATATAAAAATGTATTACATATTTTTTAAAAAAGGGGGAATACTGTGGGGACACACGCACACACATATGTAATTGTGTGGACGCGCGCATGTATTGTACTTAGTATATAATATGATTCAGTAATAAAATACAGACAGTTGGCACTCGCTCTTCGTACGTTTCATTTCTCTCCGCACACGAACCCGCACATAACAAGCAACAAAAAAGCTTATTTCAGACGCCGACTGAAACACGCAACAAATATTATCTGCCCCACCTAACATCAACTTTGAGAAGATTGCTAATCAAGCTTCCATTGTGGAGTAACGTAATGTGTCCTTTGTATGATACACAAAATAAGTCGCCTACATCCTCCTCAGTAGAGAGTTACTTCAAAACACTAAAGCATTTGTTATTTGAGACTCGTACTCACAAATATAATATTGATGAGTTTTTGAATATTCATTACAATTTTCTGCAAGGAGAAACCAAAGTTAGTTTGAAGAGTCTGAATGATATTCCACACAATATTAGTTCTAAATCCCGAAAACGAAAGTTAAAGCGAGTTAAAAGCATTAGCATAAAGAAAAGAATAAAAAATGCTGCCGTGACATTCACTTCCGACTCGATATTTGCTGAGGAGCCCTCGTATACCGAAAATTGGAAGGGTGAGGGATATGAAACTCATAAAATAACATCTACTTCAATCTTATTTTTAAAAAATGGAAATGTAATCGAATCTAAACAAAATGTTTTAAACACCTGCGCGTTTGATTCTGTGTTTTTTATGCTGGCACATGGATACCAAACAAACAATTATATTCGCGAAGTCTTCAACTCTTGTGAAAATAGTTTAATTCGTGATTTTATTAATATATTAGCCCAAAATCAAAATGAAAAGGAAGCATATAAGCTAAGAGAAAACATTGTTTCACTCTATTACCAAAAAAAAAACAATTATTACGAATGTAATTGTAATATGGCTTTTGTGTTTGAGCATATACTTTTTGATTTCTTGTTTAGTGCAGAAAGAAGTAAAAAATGTATTACGCCTTTTTGTAATGAGAAAAATGTAACAAGATTCATTGTGTTTCTTTCTCTCAATTTCGATATTATTAACATGTTTGGTATCAGAAGCTTAGAAGACGCCATCGTTATCGATAATTTAGAATTAAAACATTGTTTAGAATGCAATAACAAAAGCATTAAATACGAATACAAATTAAATAATATTATTTTATTTGATTTAAATGGTACTCAAAACATTATACTTAATGAAATACCACGTTATATAAAAATAACGGAACGTAAAACATTCAAGTTGATAGGTGCGTTAGAGTATGTTCTTCCATGTGTTGGCAATATCGGTCATTACAAGTGTCATTGCTTAATCGACGACCAATGGTTATGTTATGACGACAACCGAAACAAAACTCATGAAAGTTCAGTGCAGCCCATAACACTGCACAATTTAACTTATGGTCTTATTGGTAGTTAAGTTACATGATAATAGGTGAGAATTTTGCTCTAAAGTGGAGCTAAAATTAGATTTTTATTATATAGAGACTTGTTAAATGTTAGATAATAGTAGGCTTATATCGAAATTCACTGTGATTTACATGGTATAGGAATATTTTGTGATTTTATCGTAGTAAGTTTTGCTATAACGATTATAGTATGACTGATTTGTTTGTAATAAAAATATTATGATGTTAATCGATACAAAAACGTAGGTCGTTATTTCTTGATTAAATTGTAATTGTAAGTACAATAACAAATTAAACTGTGATTGGTAGGTAGGTGTAAGTTGTATAATTTTAAGTTTTAGAAATGTTGTTGTTATCGTAAGTCAGATTTTGTTTTTAAATTCTGATTGCAATATGAAAACGAACTGTGATTGTTGAATTAGGTGATTTAAAGTATACTTTAATAAAACTTTATCTACTTACAAACTTATAATTTTATGTTATATAGGTACATGATGTTGCTCTCGTATATCTAGTGTAGTTTTTAAATAAGCTACTTTTTTTAGCTTATATAGTTATGATCTTAATCGTTACAACAACGAAAATAAGCAATTATTTTTTAAATTGTAATTATAAATATGAAAACGAATTGTGATTTTTAAATTATGTGATTTATAGTTTATAGTAATATTATGTTTTATCTATTACTTAAGAAATAGAAATATAAATCAATCGATGACATTTTTTTCTTTATATCCTTTTAATTAGCTTCTCTACTCAATTTCAAACCAAAAGACTAAAACTATTTGCATGTTACGATAAAAAGTATAGAAATATACGTGACAATGAAAACGTCTTATATGGGAATATCTCGTCAGCGCATCGTAAATCATGGTCACCCTTCTTTTAACTCTAGTTACAGGGTATAAGTTCTGT
Organism: Eremobia ochroleuca; assembly: GCA_949629135.1. Lineage (NCBI taxonomy): Eukaryota > Metazoa > Arthropoda > Insecta > Lepidoptera > Noctuidae > Eremobia > Eremobia ochroleuca. The sequence continues at coordinate 20,644,236 of OX451385.1, read as the reverse complement.
AACTCGCGATTTTCAAACATTAGAACTTCATTCATGATGTTTACAAATTCTTCGAAATCGTATCAGTGATTAGCAAAAAGAAAGACACCTGTACCAAGCTCCGTTTAAGCTCCACTTTAAGAAACACGTGGCCGCGCGGTTCGCCATTACGTGAGTGTTGTGGAACGAGAAGTCCAAACTTTAGAGCTATATTTTTACAATGTATTTTTTCTTCGAAATCCTATCAGTGATTAGCAAAAAAACTTAGACTTTTACAACGCTCCGTTTAAGAGAACTGGTGGCCGCGCGGTTCGCTTTGTGCGGACTGCGCGGCCAAACTTTGGAGTGATGTAGGTCGTGAACTACAGACAGTAGGGCATTATTTTTATGATCTACATTTTCTTCGAAATCCTGTCAGTGATTAGCAAAAGGAATTAGACTTTTACAACGCTCCGTTTAAGAGAACTGGTGGCCGCGCAGTTGAATTCATGCGGACTGCGCGGCCACGGTTAAACCCACATAACTTTCTGATTATTGACTCTTCGAATTTGCGGTTTTCACTGTTCATCTTTTACAAATTCCTTCGAAATGCTGACATAAGTTTTTTTTTTCTACGACATAGTGGCCGAGCAGTCGAAACGGACACGGCAACGGCGGCTATTTTGTTGATGCTCGTCAGCGGAGTGCACACAAAAGTGTGTAAAAAAAAATTTGTAACAAACAAACAGAGGAGTTTATAGATGCCGTACGACGTTGTCCGTATTTGTACGACTTGGAAGATCCCCATTATAAAGATAATGTTAAGAAAATGAACACGTGGCGAGAAATTGCGACGCAGTTCCGTATGAAAGATGGTGAGTACCATGGAATAATAATGCAGTGAATTTTAAGTTTTGTTTATTAGTTTTAAAACTGAAACTCCCATATTCTTGGTGTAGTATAATTGTTATTAATTTAGTTAGCTATTAAAATAATTCAAAAAACTATTGCGAACATTGTAAGCTTCAATGCGAGCCCTGTTAGTATTATTATTAATTGGCCGAAATGCACTATTCCGTGGCATTGTTTCTTCAGGTGTCTGCATTTCAAACAATTCATTTACAACTCGTAAATAATTATTAATTATTTACGAGTTGTAAATGAATTATTAATTATTTACGAGTTGTAAATGAATTGTATGCACATAATTATTAATTATGTAAGCAACATGCTGTTTTGACAACATGGACCGTTGTGTCAACATTTGTTTCAAGAGGTCGAAAGAATACTCGCCACTTTTGTGCTAAGATACCAAATGCGTTTTCGACTATACGTCTGGCTGAAGATAGACGTTTGTTAAAATTTGCTTTCTCACGGTTGTTCTCTACCTGGTTCTTAGGAAATGGTCTCATCAAAAATGTTTCTAGTGCAAAACCCTCATCACCAATAAAAACATGAGGTAAATTAGTTGTGCCACCAGGCAAAGGCTTTGGAGGTGGAATATGTAGTTTATTGTTTACAAGTTTTCGATAAAACTCAGATTCTTCGAATATTTTGCTGTCGCTATCTTTTCCGTAGCTTCCCACATTTATGTAAGTAAATTTATAATCAGGGTCAACAACTGCAAGAAGCCCAATGGAAAACTTTGATTTATAGCAGTAAAATAGTGAACCGCTTCTTCGAGGGCATTTTATGGTGACGTGTTTCCCATCAATACAATTTGGGAATTTCCACTTTTGGCGATAACCAGTTTCTGCCATAATCCATGTTCTTTCGGTAGGTGTAGGTAAATAAATAGGTTGCAATATTTCCCAAATGGCTTTGCAGACTTCGTTTATTATATTATGCAAAGTAGAACGACCAATAGGGGAAGCCGGGGCATTACGGGCCCCCGGGGAAAGACGGGCACCCCCTCTTCCCCGCAGGATAATAAACCGAGACGCTCGGAACTAGTCGGATCGCGTTGCACTTTGCAGTCGACCTCGCGCCAGCGAGTAAAGTGGTTGTGTGCGTGTAGATGTCCGTCGTACGTCAACAGAACGAAATTACGTAAGTTGATGCATTTGATATAATTTTTTGGTTTTAAGTCTGTGCTATTGCTAATTCGTGTTTGTGTTAAATGCCCAATTATTAAGTAAATTGCTACGTTCAATTATGTGTCTAAATAACTAGAAAGAGTTGTGAACTAACCACCACATATTCGTTTGATTTGGATATCATTTGTTTTATTTGACCTCGGGGGCATTTTGGGCGGGGCAAAATGGGCAGGGTGCCCGTTTTGCCTCGGGTAATCTTATTAAGTTGATCTTTTTTCTGCAGATATAATTATGATTCGCCACTACCAAAGGAAGATAGAACGTGCCAAATGGAGCTTGGAGGATATGGAAGCAGCCGTAAAAGATGTGGCTAGTGGCAGATTAAGCTGTAAACGGGCCGCTCTTGAGTACAATGTGCCACGATCAACTTTGCAGCGAAAACTCGAGGAGTACAAATCAAAACAGCACTTATCACCAACAAAACTAGGTAGTTTTAGACCAATATTTTCAGCTGCTCAAGAGGAAGAGTTAGCTTCATATATTAAAGACATGGAAGGTAGATTGTTTGGTTTGTCTCCAAAAGAAGTTCGTCAGCTGGCCTATCAATTGGCAACAAAAAATAACATCCCACATAATTTTGATCCGACGACTCAAACCGCTGGCGAGGATTGGTTAGCAAATTTTCTGAAACGCAATTCTTCTTTGTCCCTGCGCAAACCTGAAGCCACATCCGCTGCTCGAGCCATGGGCTACAATCGCCAAGCTGTGGAGGCTTTCTTTAAAATTTTAATCGAGACAGTCGATAAGTTTAAAATTACAGCGGATAAAATTTATAACGTTGATGAAACCGGGATGACAACTGTTGCAAAAAGCCTTGGAAAAGTAGTGGCCACCAAAGGCAGGAAACAAGTCGGATCATTGTCATCGGCAGAGCGTGGGCAACTGTTTACAGTTGAAATCTGTATGAGTGCTACAGGGGTTTTCATGCCGCCAATGTTCATTTTTCCCCGCCAGAGACTCAAGCCTGAATTAATGGATGGAGCTCCTCCCAATTCTTGAGCAGAATGCAATGAAAAAAGGATGGATTACAAAGGAAATCTTCTTGAAATGGTTTAACAAGTTTGTGACCTGGTCCAGAGCTACGCAGGAACAACCAGTTTTATTACTCCTAGATGGACACGCTAGCCATGTTAAAAATTTAGAACTTATCGATATTGCCAGATCAAGCGGTGTTCATATTATCTGTTTCCCACCACATTGCACGCACCGGCTTCAACCGCTGGATGTTAGTTTCATGAAACCACTGAGTGCTTATTATGGAGAAGAAGTTAAAAAATGGCTCCGATCAAATCCAGGGCGTGTAGTGACACATTATCAAGTAGCAACCTTATTTTGCAATGCGTTTTTAAAATCTGCTACAATGCTTGTAGCAATCAATGGATTTCGTAAAACAGGCATCTGGCCAATTAACCCACACATCTTTGGTGATGAGGATTTTTTACCTGCTGACACTACAGATTTGCCTATGGATGATGTAATTGTACCACAGTCATCTTTGAATCAAGAATCCCAACCACAACCGTTGGCTATGCATAATCCCACACAAAGTTCAACTGGTTCCCTGACACAGCCAAATATCGAGCAGCCTCCTGTATCACCTTCTCCGGGTCCATCAACAATGCTACAGCTATGTGCAACTCCACCGCCTGGAACATCTTTTCATGTCATGTCGCCTTTAGATATCATGCTAAAACCCAAAGCACGTGTCCAAAAACGAGTCACTAGGAAACGCGGAAAAACGGCATTAATAACCAGTTCACCATAAAAGAAGGATATAGAAGAAGCCCAGATACGGAAACCAGTGGCTAATGAGAAGCAAGGCAGGAAGAAAAAGACGAAGAAAATTGAAAAAAATAAAGAAAACGAATCGGAGGAAGAAGATGCAGAATGTTTGTACTGTGGAAATTTGTACCCAGAATCTACTGAGGGTTGGGTCACTTGCCGTGCATGCCAGAGATGGGCCCACTGTTCTTGCGCCGGTGAAGAGGATAATGATGACGAATCCCTTCACATATGTACTTTTTGTGCTCGGTTTTAAACGTACATGCCTATTATGCCCCGCATATGACCATTTTACCCCAGACACGGGGCAAAACCGGCAGCTTTTTTATTTTTTTTAAGTTATATTAGCACCAAAGACTGGTAGCCTAAGATATTTTTTAATAATTAATGATAATAAGTAATAATGAGACCAATAAATGGCTGTTGATTTTTTTCATTATCTTGTTTTTCTCAGATTTTATTCATCATTTCCCTTAAGGGGCCCACATTGCCCCGGTTTCCCCTACGGTGAGATAACGCTATCATTTGAAATGAGTCTCCAGTGCCCAAATATCTGAAAAAAATAATTAAATATGTTCAGGTTTCTTGCATTGTATATATTTATTGACTGATCGATTATTTTTTTTGCAGGTAATGAAGCAAAAGGGAAGTGGAGAAATTTAAAAGATTCATATACTAAATACAAAAAAGTATTACAACAACAACGGACCAGGCTTACAAAAAATATAAAAAATGGCCTTGGTCTGACTACATGTAGTTTTTGGATGAGTTGAACACACGTCGTCAACCAGATGAAAGTTGTACTTCTCAAGGGTCTGACGTAACTGGAGGCAGTGAAATCGAATCTGAAGATATGTCTCGTCCAGGAACATCTCATTCAGGACCATCAATGTCAAGTAAAAGAAAAAAACACGCTGATGAAGTGGGTACGATGATTGAATATTTTGAAAAAAGGAGACGTGACACAGCTGTGGACCACATCGATCAGTTGTTTTTAAGTTATGCTCACACATTTAAACACATGTCAAGTCGTACTCAAATCACAATAAAATTAAAGATGGCACAGTTATTTGCGGAAGCTGAGATTGAAGACCTAAATTCAAGGGACACAATTCTAGCTAGAGATATCAATTCAAGAACTTTTACAGCCGAAGAGATCAATGCAGGGACACCTCTGACCGAAGAGATCAATGCAGAAACACCTCTGACCGAAGAGGTCAATGCAGAAACATCTCTACTTAGAGATATCAATTCAGGAACACCTACAGCCGAAGAGGTCAATGCAGAAACATCTCTACTTAGAGATATCAATTCAGGAACACCTACAGCCGAAGAGGTCAATGCAGAAACATCTCTACTTAGAGATATCAATTTAGGAACACCTACAGCCGAAGAGGTCAATGCAGAAACATCTCTACTTAGAAATATCAATTCAGGAACACCTACAGCCGAAGAGGTCAATGCAGAAACATCAATATATATCTATAGTGACGAAAACATTGCTCAATACTTAAAATTTAATTAAAAATATGCTATGTAGAATTAAAGTACTTTACCTTAGACACACAGCAAGCCTTTCTTTGGTAGTAATCGCCTTTCGCCAGTTTGTATCTTTTTTTTTTATTTTATGGCAGATTAAACTATGCAGTTCTTCAAACAACGCTGGGGACATTCGAAAATATATGTAAAAACGATCTTCATACGAATATAATTCTCGACATAAGTTGCTGTATTCTCCACGTTGTTGTCTCGCTAAATTCAAATCGTGTACCCACCCACGTTTCCTCTTTCTGCTATGCAACCATAATAACACAATATTTTCTTCTTCCTCGGTAATCATTTTCCTCGATCAAAACCCAACAATCTAGCAACTACACACACTAACTGAAATAAGATGGCCGCTGTTTGGCCTGCCCGCATCGCCCGGATCGCTGACCGATTGCTCTGCCCTGACCGCAGACCGATTGCCCTGACCGACAATGTTGTTCATACATGATGCGGGCTGCGTTCACTTTGAACTGACCGGAGACCGCAGAACGCATGCAGTGTGACAAATCCTTAAGAGATAGACATATACCATCGCGGACTTTTTTGTAGAACTTTTTAAGGTATACAATTATACTGTAGTACATTATTTTGATCTATCTCGAATGGTTCAGCCAGCGTTTACAATGTAAGCGCAAAAAATGTGTTTATTTACGACTTCACATTAGAAACCTCTAAAATTATCAGTGTTTCTCTACTATATTATGCATGTATTATACATATAAACCTTTCTCTTGAATCACTCTATCTATTAAAAAAAAATGCATCAAAATCCATTGCGGAGTTTTAAAGATCTAAGCATATATAGGGACAGACAGACAGGGAAGCGACTTTGTTTTATACTATGTAGTGTTATTCTTACGACCTTTGGAAAAGTTTTTCAAGAGATGTCGCTAGTGAATCGTCATTTCGCGTTAGGCCGATTCGTGAGAGTGTGCACTGTGGCGCGTGTAAGAATGCGCGCGCACTCTTATACATCTAAGATTTCTAGTATTTCAATAATTTTGGTTAGATTACCTACTTTAAGCTTTATAATTTATTTTCAGCACTATGTCTAGGAGAGAGAGAAAGACTGAGCGACAGAATTGTCGGGCCGAAACAATGGAGGAGGCTCGGAAGCTTATAGAAAAGGGTAAATCGAAAAGATCAGTTGCTGCCGCCCTCGGTATGGCAGAGTCAACTTTGAGAAAAAGACTAAAGAGGTTGGAACCTGCCGCAAAATTGGGCAGGTACGAAACAACATTTACTGAACGTATGGAAAAAGACTTCTCTGAACATCTAAAACTTTTAGATGACATCGCACCTTCGGTAGAACAAGGGCATAATTGCAGTTTTTGCTATTTTACAGGAGAGCTATTTTAAGATATTTATTGCATTCAGTGAGGTCTTGCTCTGTTAATATTGCTCGAAAGTTTTTCTTCTTTGCATGATATAAACTATATACTATATCCTTTTTAGGCGTATAGTTAACAAGAATTAAGAACTTTTAGTTTTTTTTCAATTAATTTTAATTTTAAGGAAGGGATACATTTGTGCCCTTGTTCTACCAAAATGTATATTATTTTGTAATTAGGACTAAATTTGAGCTTTAATTTAGGATGATTTTCGAATAAAAATACCTTGTTTTTCCGTATAAACTTTTTATTTTCTTATAAAGTAAAAAAAATGTAGTAACTTTCACGAAATATAATACTTAAACTATCATTATAGTCTTACTAATCAGTCGTCAATAATCTCACGTTTGTGTCTCTTTGGAATCACAATGAAAATAGAATTATAGAAGATAACAAAAATAACAGTGACATTATTTTTAACAAGATTCACTGTTATGCAAATGAAATTCTTTAGAATCACACTTCAAAAAATATTAATTAAAAAATATAAAAATATCTTTATAACAATTATTTTTTTCTTCTCACATTCATCGCACTGATCTTTTCGGGGAATAAACAAACCAAGATTGAAATCAGTATTAAAAATTCGATAGTAGGCATCATAATTTGCAAATTCCTTTCCAGCGGTTTCTTGAATCTTTTTGTAATCACGATGAAGCTCCGCTATAGTTAAACTTCCATCTATATATTCCCTGGTTGTATTAGCCCTTAAGTAGTGACTTTCTGTTCTAGGAATGGAATTTATATGATTTCGGACCGATTTCACGACTTCATCGCTTAAATTACAATGGTTATTATGCTTTCCGCGATTATCGGCAGGACTCATTATAAACAAGGCTTGATCAGATATTTTGTCAATTACATTCCGCAATGTTTTTTCACCAATACATAAAGTATTCAGCAAAAAAGTCTTACAAATCCTGATTTCCTCACCATTTATCAGAAAATGATAGGTTGAGTTCGGTTTCCTCGGTGGTTTAAATGTGTTATTTGCTGTGATCTTGATTCTTCGGGTTGTAGGATTTTGTTTTTTAATACAATATGATGCAAGAAAATCTCTTTGCCTTTGGTGTGTTCCCAATTCCCAGTAGGATTTAAAAATCACACTCCTCGTTTCAAAAGAAACTTTAGTAGAACAAGACAGACGACACGAGGTTTTGCATGGAGGGCGCATGGATTTCGCTGGTGCGATCTTGCCTCTTTTGGTCGTGTATTCTTGGCCACTATTTTTTAAACGTTTTGAAACAGCTTGTTTCCATTGCTGTGTATTTTTTTGTCGCTTTCTTGACTGCTTTTTATTAATTACTTGCTCAGTGTGATCTTCACTCGTATCCACAAGGGGTCCTGGGTCGTTATAAACTTCAACACTTTCCGTATTACCATCAGCCTCATCAATATTACCCCTATTATCAGTGTCAGAAGAACTCGACGAACTAGATGAGCTGCTGCTGTTGGAACTAGACGAGCTACTGCTGGAACTTGAAGAACTGGACGAGGTGCTACGTTTGGGAGATCTAGTTTTAAATATACTCTTATGTTTCACAGTTCGTGGCGGTTTATAATCTGATCCTTCAGATGGTGAAAAATCTCCACTCTTTGAGGAGTTAAGCTCACTTGCAACCTCTAAAAAGGTGATGAAAGAATAATATCTCAGTTACTTTACACATGAAATAATCCAGATATTTGTATAGCAGTTTTATTATCTTACCTGTAGTATTTACCGCAGGAGAAATTTCTGTTTTCAAAAATTGTTATTTTCCATTTTTTCAACATCAGAATTCTCGAAATCTAGAAGAGGTGACGGTAATGATTCAATAGGTGTATCCGTTGTTTCTGAAATGATGCCTTCCATTGATTTAACAGGACCCTGGTTTTTTATATTCATATCTATCCATGTTTCAACCATGTTATTAGCTGTAAAAAAATATATATTTATATAAAAAACTTAAGTAACATACCAATATGAATTAAGAAATAGCAACAATATACTTACACATTGACGAGTTTTCGATTGAATTTGCTGCTCTGTTAGAGCCCACATCTCCTTCGCGACAAGATCTATTAGAATTTGTGTCAGTTTCTTTGATTTGCAAATTATTTTCGTCATTAAGCATCATTAAAATTTTTTTACTACGAGATCCCATTTTAAATTCTGAAAATTTTATTAAAATTTAAATCATACAAAGAAACTATTCATATCACAATTCACAAATAATGCATACCTACTAGTCGTAAATACATAAAAATACCAATACTAATAAATAAACAGAAAATTTATCACAAAATTTGTATTAAAAAATAATACAAATTTATTTCATTAACTTAAATAACAAACATTAATATTAAATCAAGTCAATTTGGAATGACAAAAACGTAATTGTCATTAAGTCTAGCAAAATAGCATTGCAATTGGAATGACAAAAACACATTTACTTTTAAGACCAAGGAATAAAACAAATCTTGAACGGACAAGGGCATAACTGTCTGAACGACTTTGTCCTTCCAATTTTAAAATTATAAATTAGGCATAAGTGTAATAGATGTGGCATTGTCGCTCCAGAAACCAAAAAATTAAAAGGGCATATTTACCTTTACGACGTTAGCGGTCCAAGTGACGACTGCCTCTCTCCCCGCCGACGGCGCAACTGACCAATGAGACTATGTCCAGCCAAGAGAGCAGTAAAAAGGCACCAATAAGACAAAGTCACTATTTTCGCCTAGCGGATTTTTAAAGGAATTAAATGACTGTCTTTGTTCCTCCAGTTCAAATAGCATTTTTAAGGCATTTCTGTATACTTAACTCATTTTTGCAATTTTTGACAATTGTGCCCTTGTTCTACCGAAGGTGCGACATGTACAGCGGGCTGCAAAAATGCATGGACAGTACAGAAAAAAAATCGTGTGAAGCGAGAAATGACGCCATCTAGCTTAAAACCAGTTAAGACTTACAAAATGTAATTATTCTGTTACTAGATGGCGTTGTTTTAATTGAAAAATATTTTTGTAGTTTCTTTTTGTTTCTTCAAACATTCATATCATTTATAATTAATACATTCTTTTAAAGAAAATTGTTCCCAACTTTAACCTACTGTTAAAATTGAATATCAATTTATAAGTATCTGATTTTGTATGTTTTAGTTTTCAAACTTGAGAGGATAGATTGAATTTGGATTTATAAATAATCGGTAGGTAGTATAAATAATACTTATATCGAAGAGTTATGACTTAACTCAATTGATCGTTCGCTAAGTTCATTTCGATTAACACGTTCGAGTGCCTTTTGTTCAGTTTATTTTTACCTACTTATTTTACCAAAATGAGTACGCGTTGTAATATCGATTTCGTTACAAGAGCTCAAATAATTGTTTTGCATAATCAAGGCAAAAACTGGTCAGAAATAGCTGGAGTCCGGTGTAAACGTAAGTACTTTAATTTTTACACTTTTATATAAAAAAAGTCTTTTAGTTACTTTACTACATTATAATTTATAGTCATTATTGGGTATTATATATTTCTGTTTTATTGTTGCAGAGAAAAACAGTTGTTCTATGGGTACGACGATTCTTTGCAACACCATCAAAGAACTGGTAGACCACGACTTATAAACACATTGCAGCGTCAAACCATGATAAGGGAGTATGAAGAAAATGGATTTCTGCCGACGAACCACTAGTATGCTGGTTTATTTGACACAAGTGTTCATAGTGAAGGTGTTTCATATTGAAGGTCTGCATTATGGGAGGCATGCTGTGAAACCCTTGCTTACGGAAAACCATAAAACGGCAAGATTACAGTTCGCTTTGGATCACATAAACTTCGATTGGAGTAATGTCATCTTTACAGAAGAAAAAACTTTTAAGTCCCGTGAACATGGACGCTTATGTTTGTGACGTTAATATAGTACGCGATACACAAGTGGTCACGTAGTGCCCAATATGCAATCTGGTCATATAACAGTGAACATGTGTGGATAGATGAGTGCAGCCGATCCGGGAGAACTAGTCTGACTACCAAGTCAAGCAAATAGTGCAAATTATAAAGAAGTGCTGGAGGAGACCATGTTGCATACCGTTTTAATATTATTTTACTTAGTACTTAATAATTATATTATGTGGAGACCTGGTTATTTGTGTATAACCTATTACTTACGTATTTTTAATAACTTAAAAAGTTATGAACACTTAAGTTCAAACACAACAAATTTTTAGTTTTTTATGTTTCCCATATACTAATCATTTGATATGTTTTTACGTAATTTATTTAATCCATTTAATTCGTTTGACCTTTGTGATATAATAATCTGGTCTCCTGTTTGTTTTTATTGAGGTTACATAAGCTTCAATCCTCTTTCCGATTTTGGAAACGAATACTTAAGCTATAGCCTCAATAAGAAGTTATACATAATATTATAATGTTATACGATAATTAACAAACTGACTGTTAAATTTGAATAATAAACTGTAAGAAATAAACCTCTTTAATTTTTTTATACTTAGTGCATTTTTGTTTGGTGAGCCTGTTTACCTGCGATGACTGCTTTTTTTTCCTGTTGCTAAGTAACCACCAACTCGAGTAAAATATTATTAAATACCCACTCTTTACCATAATGAATATATTCCTATCAGTTTCTTTTGTTTATCATTTAAGCTACGTATGCTAGTAAATACAATGCTACACTAAAGCTTACATAGATAATTAGATAAATGTATTAGCTGTGTAACTCTTTACTTATCCTACCTAAACCTAACTATACTACACTTAACCTACCTACTTAATACGTTTCTTCCTAACTACTTACTTACGTTTCATAAATTAGTCATAGTTGTGAAGAAACCAACGCCATCTAGTTTATTTTCGAAAACTTTAACTCACACGTTCACTGGAAAATAGACACTAAGGTATACATGCAATTTTGCAGGCGAGTGTACTTTGGCATGACAGCGAAAACACTGAGGGGTTAGCTTTTGAATTTGCAACAGTAAATAAAATTCCGCACAGATTTAATAAGGAAACTAAATTGGCAGGAAAAGATTGGTTACGAGGATATCTACGTCGCAATCCAGACATTTCACTAAGGCAACCAACGTCGACAAGTGTTGCCCGCGCTATGGGATTAACAGGCCACAAGTCGAGCGATTTTATATCAAGTTATCAGCATTGCTAGATAAATACAATTTCCCGCCCCACAGATGACTATTTAACATGGACGAAACAGGTATAACTACTGTACCTAATAAGCCCCCAAAAGTTTTGAGTAGATACGAAAGGTAAACGATCAGTAAGTAAAATATCTAGTGGAGAGAGGGGTGTTAACATTACGGTTGTGAATGCTATGAGTGCATCAGGTATAGTGTTGGGCAATGATAATAATCAGGTTAATATAATTTGGCTAATAATCGATTAAAAGCAGTTAGTAGCCATTAATAGCAATTATGGATGATAACCCTGCTGTTAATGTTATTTTAGTCATCATCACCTGCCTAGCCTTTTCCCAGCTATGTTGGGGTCGGCTTCCAGTCTAACCGGATGCAGCTGTATACCAGTATTTTACACGGAGCGACTGCCTATCTGACCTCCACAACCCAGTTACTGGATAATACGATACCCCTAGGTAAGACTGGTTGTCAGACTTTCGGGCTTCTGACTACCCGTAGCGACTGTCAAAGATCTACGAATGACAGCCGGGACCAACGGCTTAACGTGCTTTCCGAGGCACGGAGGGGTCTCGGTATGTAAATCTTTACATACCGAGACCATCTGGTCACCCATCCACAGACCAACCGCGGCAAGCGTAGCTTAACCTGATCGATCGACCTGTGCGGCTGTTATTATTTAGCCACGGGCCCCCCAGTTAATGTTATTTTAGTAATTGAAAATTTCCCTTCATGGTTGTTAGGCTTAGGACTGTCAGATTAGACTTCATTTTCATCATCTTTCTTTGTAGTAAATAAATGTGCAATTTAATCTTCAATTTCTGGCACGAATAAATATTAGCGCCAGAAAGAGATAGCACGAGAAACGGGGATGCATGTTACCTACTAACCGTTTGGGTATTTTCCATTGTTTATAATTTACCTACGTCGTATTCACAGAAAAGAGCTAATAAGTAACTTACTTACTGTACAGACGCCAGCACATCACGGTACCCGAAACTTTCAGATTTTCCCAATCAACTTTGAACCTTATGCTTTAGCACTAAAGTTGAAAATCTATTAAAGAAATCTGACAGATTGTAGTAGCTTGATGTGCTGGCGTCTGTACCTTACATTTTTACGTATCGGTTAAAATTTATTTGTAGGTATACATTAGGGTGGTCCTTATTTTTCGACTCTTAAATTATCCCCGGGGCACTTTCTCATTTGATTATATACTTCTAAATATGAAATATGTTTTTTTTTATTATTTTTTTTGTTAAGATTTAGAGGTCGCTACCAGCTGTCAAAATTTTTACAAAAACCATTGAAAAACATCTTAAATGATGGTTTCATTAATGTTTCATTTAGGTGTTTCATAGAGAATATAACCACTAGAGAGCGTATGGGCCGATTTCTTCGAAGCACACGACTCACTACCGCGGGCCGGGGGATGAGGAAGAACGCGCGGCTGCAATTGGTCAGTTCAAGGTCAAGTTGCATCGTTAGGGCTGCTTTACTTTATTAAGGGAAAATAGTCGATATCGATAAAATGGATTTTAACATTATAATAAATACTAAATCAAAAATCATAGAAATAATGTTTAATCAAAATCAATCAATTACAAAAAAAAACCCGGAAATGGACTGATCGGCCCCAGTCGGGGACAGAAAGAACTAAAAAATCCCGGAAAATACAAAAAAAAAAAAAAAATACCGACGAACTGAGAACCGAGGAGGTTCTCAGTTCGTCGGTATTTCTTTTTTAAAGTCGGTTAATAGTAGATATTTATTTTATTAAAGTATGTGAATTGAATAAACAATGTATTCATTTTATTTTTCTCGATATCAACTTTCAGCTATTAAAGATAACAGCACTATTTTTTACGATAAACATACAAAAGGAAAGAAGGGGATAGAAGCATTAGAATTGTCTAATACAAGAACGAGACTTTTCCAAAAGACATCAACGCGCGACTCAACAGTGTGCTCGTTTACCCAGCCACCATTTTAAATAGACCCCTGCAGTGGCTTATAATCTGATTAAATCAAAAATAATTTTTCGTACTGTTAATAAACAGTACGAAAAAAAGCCGATGAAAAGTTATGTCATCCTTTTTGTAACTAGATGTCTAAGAATGTTTCCCACACAACTTCACCGCGCATGAAGGCATTTTGATGCGTTATAATTGCATAACCGTTATAAAAAAATTGTATTAATTTAGCGTGCACTCAGGTCTAACACTTGGACACAACTAAAATTGCTACTAGTACCGTAGCCTATACATAGGCGACAAAATACTAATAGTTTTCGTGCGTCGGGGCACTGTATACGCAGTCAAGTGGTTATAATAGTCTTTGAGGTGTTTATATCATATTTTCCGTGCAAGTAAAACTCGCATAGACAATCGCTTTTTATCCCTTCCTCCTCTCAACCTCTCTTCTGTACCGACGCGTCAAGATTTAGACCGTTCACACAATCAAAAAGATACGACGTACGCGTGCGCACCAGTGGCGTGCCTAGTGGTTAAACTTAGGGCAAGCCAACATACTTAAAAAAAAAAAAAAAACTAAGTACCTACCTACCGTATCGCCTGTCACAAGTTGTGCCTACCGACTGATTCGTTTTAGTTCTTACTAATATTCTAATTTCATAATTGTAAGTTTCTGCTATTAGCAATTAAAATGAAATGTTTTTTAATAGCACCATTTTTTTCTTATATTATAAATTATATACTCAAAGTATTGGTAATCCTTTACAAAATCGCAACTTTTTCATTTTCATATTATCACTTTCGTGTAAAATATGATAAGACGTATAAGAGCCATCTATTAACATTATTGGCACAACAGAGCTCAGAGTTAGTTCATATTTCACTCGCTCGCAACAGTCGCTATAGGCAAAATATTACAATCTGGCCACTAGATGGCGTACAAGTTATTGATTGAACTACACATTGTTTACGATGTTAATAATATTTATAATATTATAATTACTCACAATGTGAACAGCCATAACTCTTCAATTTTCGTTTCTTTATCACAGACAGATGACAAACACCACACACACGCACACGGAAGGCATGGTAAAAATTACTAGACAGATTTACTTTACCTTCAGTATCTTTGATAAAAGCCGTTTTTTGTCAATTCATTTAGAGAACATGATCCTGGCGCCTGCTTTAATTTTTACAATTAATTAAGCGGCCTTTACAAAATATAAAAATTATATATTCTAACTCAAAACGGCGTAATCAGTCGGCGTCAAAATTTGGTGAACGTTTTAATTTCTACCAACAGCTGTTTTTCTATTGCAATTTTCGATAATTCTGAAAGCCGTTCTTGTTCTTGAGTACTTGTTTCTTAATTAAATATGTGTGAATACTTATTTAACACGTTCCGCGAAACAACTTGTCGCGGGAATGGTCACAATTAAATGAGCTATCTTTAAAAGTTCCGGAAAGGCACCCTGAAGGCAATTTTCGACTAAAATGTCTATTACGTAATTTAGATTTCTGAGAAATACTCAAAAAGTAGGTTTAGGTGAAGTAATGAGATTATATTCGTCTGTAAAACTTGAAAGTATTTACCTTTCCGAATAAAGATTGCACATACTTTAATCCATCACAAGGCACATTTGCAAGCGTTTCCGAATTCATTTTAATGTTAAGAAACTTTTTAATCACTTCAAAACAAAGATAATCACCGCAAAACTAATCACAACACTTCATTTCACAGAAAATGTCCAAGCAAAAAATGCACCAGTAACCGCTCGAAACGAACTTGAACTAATTTGAAATTGTATCATTCCATTCCATAGATCGAGCTTTGCACAGCGACGCGCTCATTCATACTATTTACACACACACGCTGCGCTATACGTTCCATTCATAAAAAATCAGAAGCCAGGCTTAAAAATCAGTACAATTTGGAAAATAAGTACATACTAATGTTATCAACAACGTGAACAATTTGTATACAAATAGTGAGAGGTCCAGAAGCCTCATAAGAAGCCAGCTGGTGCGAGCGAGACGGGACGATGTTTATTGTTGCGTTCTCGCAATAGCGGCATTGGAGAGGTTTGGCAACGGTGCGCGTGATGAAAACTGTGCGGGATTTAAATATTATTCTTCGAGTATGTAAACCTGGCAACCTAGCATCGAACGTATAGCGGACGGCCGCCGACCGGGCGCGCAGTTTTTATTATTCTTATCAATTCTTGCGACATGATTGAGTTGGTTAATTTACAAGTTTACTTGTATAGTTTTATTTTTTTTTAATTTTTTATTGTTAGGCTCACGTTTGACTGAAAGCCGGGCTTTTCGGCTTTAATGAAAGGAACGCCCCTGGTGCGCACTAACATCATAATACGTTAAACATTGGTTTGTGCGCATGCGTAATTGCGTATGTTTCAAATTGTACGTCTTACTTCACTTCTTACTACACTTCAGGTCTAATACGTCATTAACGAGAGCGTACGTGTTTTATTTGTAAAAATCATATTAACGTGTTTCAACTTGCAATGGCGTCTACAAGTAGCGGACTCAGTAAAGCTACTAGAAATCAAAGTAAAGTTTGGCTTATTGGACAATTATTATCCGAATTAAACCAATCAACGTGGCCATCCATCGGTGAAGTTTTGCGTTTTTTTTTTTACTACAAAAATGAAGAACAGAAAAGCATACGTGAATCTGCGACTTTGACGGCTTGCGGAGTTATAAATTTGTGGGAAAAAGCTAGTATACCAATTCAATTAAAAAAACATGTCATCAGTAAAATTGAAAAACTATTCAAAGAATGGCAGAATCTAAAAAAAAAAATAAAGAAAACAAGAAAAAATTCGAGTTTTTATTTAAAATTCAAACCTTGGTAGCGACCTCTAAATGTCATTTAAAAAATTAAAAAAAAATACTGAAATACTTTCTTATGGTATATAATCAAATTACGTGGTGCCCCGCGAAATTAAAGAAAATTTTTTTTTTTTCTTAGGAATAAGGACCACCCTAGTATACATACACCTACATATTTAGCTCGCTTTGTTAAATCAAGTAATTAATTAGGTAGATGGTTAAATCACGAAGCGATGTGTCAATAGTAATTATGGTTTCTATAGTATTGGATCTCTAAATTAACAAAACTGAATTTCCCGAAAAATGTGTATTTATTTTATTTTTAAGGCAGATGGCGCTCGAGAACCGTCATGAAGTTGACAACTGCGAAGATAGCAACGCGCGGGCAGCGCGGCTAGCTGGGAGAGCGCACCGAGGCGTTCGTCCCTTTTCCCTCGCGGACATCGACGGCTTAACATCAACCGAACATTTTTGCTGTACTACATAAGTTTATTTTTAATTAAATATTTTATCAATCTTTTACCTTGGTTTTCTGAGCTCTTACATATTATTAACACTTTTTCACATACAAAAAGTGAAAATAAATAAAAAGAATAACAATACATTGAATCACACGCACCCAATTTATGTTCACACCCACAGATTTTACAATAAAACAAAAAATAGTATTTATTGTTTTAAATATACATTAATAGCAGGGTTATCGTCCATTGCAAGGCTATTAATGGACACTTATGGATTATAATCGATAACAACTCAAAGCATCCGGCTATTTACCCAACACTAATCAGGTATATACAACGTGTAACGTTAAATGCGCAAAACCTGAAAATATTTTGATCAGAATAACGAGCAGAATTAATTGAACCACTTCTTGATATGGGTCACATTTTTCAAAAAATCATCATTAAAACGTTGCCGTGTCTATTTATTAATAGGTCAAGCAAGCCAATGTCATCGCGGCGCAGCGGCCCGGTGACGACTCCTCACTCGGTAAAGCGTCGTCGCAGACGCAAGAAACGATCAGAATGGCCAGTAAAACTAAAACAGCACATAAAACATTTACAATTTTTTTAATGACTTATTTTCTCTCTGAAATAGGTCAGTTAAATTAAAAAACAGTTGCGGTGTCTGGGGTTTTGCGCATTTAACGTTACACGTTGTATAGTGTTACTGGTAATTAGTGACCGATACTTAAACACATGATTCTACTCATCATTACAAACAACTTTTACTATCGGACAAAATCCGAAATCGCGGAAAAAAAATCTGCTGTTCCCTACATTTTGACGACTCGTACGAACATAAATGTAGGGAACAGCTGATTTTTTTTAATTACCAGTCACCCTATATAGGGTGACTGGTAATTAGTGACCGATGCTTAAACACATGATTCTACTCATGACAACAAACAACTTTTACTATGGGACCAAACCTGAAATCGCGAAAAAAAATCAGCTGTTCCCTACATTTTGACGACTCGTACGAACATAAATGTAAGGAACACCTGATTTTTTTCTTCGCGATTTCGGATTTGGTCCGATAGTAAAAGTTGTTTGTTGTCATGAGTAGAATCATGTGTTTAAGTATCGGTCACTAATTACCAGTCACCCTATATGTGCCACCTGCGTTTATATTTGGACGAAAAAGTATGAAGGCCGAGCTTTTGGATGGTGCACCTGCTGGATCAATCGGCATGATATCTGACGCAAGTTATATCAATTCAGATCTTTTCATAAATTGGTTAACACATTTTAGGGATCATGTAAAGCCAACCAAAGAAAGTCCAGTCCTCCTCATTCTGGATAATCACGTCTCACATTGCACAATCAGCGCCATAAAGGAGGATGGCGAGGTTGCATGTACAATGGGACCCACTGTTAGGAGTATCGTGCAGTACGGAAACTTATACCTAGTTGTAGAACTATATAAAACTAGCAAAAAAGCAAATGGGCAGTAAGTCGTAGAGGCTGGGAGAAAACAATATCTTGTTTATGTATTATGTAGTTTCAAAAAGTTGATCAAACAGAATAGAAATATTTACCAACACTACCATCGTGTTTCTGTATCAGTCTCTCTGGCAAAATGTAGGTAGGTACTTACATACCTACTCAAAATAAAAAATACGTCTGGAAGCTAGGAACTAGAAAATAGTGACATGGTCAAAACGAGATATGAAAATGAAATTAATACTGTAAGCATAGACTGGATTGATATAGGATGAAGCTACTCGTACCGACTTCTACTCCTAATACGAAACACGGTGCGTTTAATTACTGCATGATGACTTATTTTTATGTAAATAAAAATCTTTTCTAACTTTTAATTCCCATCATCTAGTGACTCAATATTTTTTATATAATCCTCTTATAAACTGTTAATTATAGTAAATATGAACTTGCAAGTGAACGTCACTTGGTTAATTTATAAATAATGTGGGTCCAAACTCGCTATCCTCCTTTCTACCGAGATAACTACATTGTTGCACTGACTTTACATCCTCACACAAGCCACAAAATGCAGCCACTTGACTGTGGATTTCACACAGTCCTGAAAAAATACTATACCAATGAATGCGAGAAATGGTTACGGAACCATTCTGGACGAGCGATCACTGCATTTCAGATGCTTGGCATTTTTACTCCTGCATACCTCAAAACTGCTACTTTGGCTTGTGCTGCGCAGAGTTTTAAAGTGACTGGCATTGTACTTTAAGATCCGGACGTTTTCACTGAAGTAGATTATTTAGCAAGTTCAGTGACAGACCCTGAAGATTTTAATGGTACAGATACAACATAGAGAGCTTCAAGAGCATCGACTGAATCTGAGTCAGCATCACAACTGCCTCTGAGCGCCTCAGTCAACAAAGACCCTTCACATGATGAGCAACGACTTGCAGAGGATGTCACAGTGGCTTCAATTGAAAATAATTTTACGGCACCCGAGTCATCAACGCAGAATTCATCCAGCGCAACAGACAATCCTTTTGCATATGCGACATCCTCTCCTACTCCAGGAACTTCTACTGAAGATTCTGTTTTTAAAACAGTAAAAGATATATGCCCCGTTCCTAAAGCTCAGGCTAGAAAAAAATCGAACAGAAAACTTAAAAAATCTGACATAATTAGCAGTTCACCATACAAAATTGAAGTAGAAATGCAAATTAACATGAAAAAGAAGCCAGTATTTAAAATTGACCCGGAAAGACCCCAAAAATCTAATCCCAGAAAACGTCAAAACGCACGAAAAATAGATCAAGAACCTAAAAAACCAAAGAATGTTCCAAAAAAGAAGAACTGGCGCTGTGTCGGCTGCCAGGAAATATACAAAGTTAGTAGAAGATTGGATTGAGTGTTCAGACTGCAAAGAATGGTGGCACGAGAATTGTACCGCCTATCTTGGCCAAGGTCCCTTTAAGTGTGACTTATGCGCTTATAATTAAATTGCGCACTCGTATAAGAGTACGCATTTCTGATTTTTGTTTTATGTTATACTTAAAATTAAATTTATTGATAGATTTATTAAAAGAACATCTGATTAAGTTTTTTTGTATAAAATCCGCTTTTAGCATAAAAATACACTGAAAAAAAAGGGGTTAAAACAAAAATGTCGAAAGATTTTTATCTTTTTTGCACTTCTTTAGTATCGTGTGTCCTCCTCTTTTTCGAACACATTCTTGAAGCCAGGATGGCACCCTCCACCAGATGTCCCTTATTTTGTTTTGACCAGTATATTTTCGGATCGGAGTGAGGTCTCAATGCAGCTAAGAAACCACCGCGAACTGCCGCCAGGAATCATTTGATACAACACGATTTGAACGTTAATAAATATGGCTAATAAATATGGCCGCATGACGTTTTGACGATAAATTTTTAGGGGTGAGTGGGTCTCTTTGAAATAAAAGGTTTTAGTTTTATGTAAAACATCTATTTCTTTAAAGCTTCGGCTATTAATTTCAAGCTGTCTCCAAGAGAAACTAAAGCTTGGGCAACAGTACGATCCCTCTCCTTGTCTCGCTCCAGTAGATTTTCTATTATGGTCGCATATCTACGATCCATTTGTAATCGATTTTCTTCGACCCTCAAACAGCGCTCCGCCAGACTAACGATTTGGGACCGCCGCTGGTGAGGCGGTGACATCGCAGCCGTCTGCATCGTCCGTCGTGTGCGACGTGGATCTACAACAATAATAAATTATCAAAAGAAGGATTTTACATAAATTAACATTGTCTCATTCAGAGTTTTGTCTGACCATCCAAAGGTTTTCTGGCAGAAATCGTCTTCAGCGATTAGACCGCCACTTTGTAAAATTTAGTTTTTATTTTCCGTGTTCAATTAAAAATATTACCTATTAACCCTAACCGTCCCACGGTGCCACCTGTGGCAAATTCACTAATATATTATTTTTTCTAGGCGCAATCGGTAATAAAGGGCCTCCACCTATATGGCCCATTTCTTTAGATCAAAAAAGAACCGTAAGGGTCGTTGTCATCCTTAGTGCTTCAGTTGCTGCTATACAACAGTCATAATAAGTTGAACGTTTCACGTATAATCTTCTTAAGTTACAATAACGTATTGAAGTGTGAGGGCAAAAGTAAATATAAATAAATGATCATTAATTACAGTAATATATCGCTCATCCAATAGAACAATGACGTACTTACGTTTTAGCTATTTTTCAGGAGAACGTTTTAAAAGTTTGAAATTGAAAATATGATATATTTCCAATGATTATGCTAAAATACTTATTTAATATTTTTATGTATGTTACTTTAATATCAATAATAATTTGTAATCATTTCATGAGAAAACTCAAGAAATATTTTCGTAATTACGTCGTTGTTCTATTGGATGAGCGATATCTTTCAATTGGAGAGTATAAACATACAAAAGGTAAAGACAGTGACAATAATGTGCGTTACGATGCAAGGCTCGTTGCCAAAGGGTTTATGCAAAAAAAGGGTGTAGATTACCATGAAACGTTTTCGCCAGTAGTGCGTCATGCTACACTTAGACTTTTGTTTGCGTTGGCTGTAAAATTTAAGCCTTCTTGAATGGGGACCTTGAGAAAACTATATTTATTCAAAAACCAGGTTTCCGATTCTCAAGCAAATGGTAAAGTTTTAAAGGTTAAAAAGGCAATTTATGGCCTCAAGCAACCCTGAAGGGCCTGGTACAAGAAGGTTGACGACTGTTTATTAGGTATGGGCTATAAACGTTCTAAAATTGAGTCTTGTTTATATACAAAAAATAATAATGGATGTAAAACAATTGTTACACTGTATGTTGATTATTTCTTTGTTTTTTCTAATGATGTCTTAGAAACGGAAAATTTAAAACAGGCTAATTTTAAACTCAAAGACATGTGAGTTATAAAGTTATGTCTAGGTATGAGTGTAAATGTAGATAAAAATAAGGGTGTTATCACACTAAGTCAGGAAAATTATATAAACCAATTGTTAATAAAGTTTAATATGACTGAGAGTAAAACATTTGGTACTCCAATGGAGGATAAGCTTCATATTACTAAAGAAGAAAATTGTAACTTGCAAGTTCCTTATCAACAGTTAATTGGTAGTCTTATGTATCTAGCTGTGTTAACAAGACCTGATATTATGTATTCTGTGAGTTTCCTTAGTCAGTTTAACAATAGTTTTATTAATAAACATTAGATGTATGCCAAAAGAATTTAATAATGTTCTAAAAGACAAAAAGCTTTGGTTTAACAGGGAAGGTAACTCTGAACTTGTGTGATACGTTGATGCTGACTGGGGAAACAACATTGTTGACAGAAGGTCATACTCAGGCGTGTGCTTTGTACTCTGTGGTGGTGCCACTTAATGGTCTTCCAGAAAACAAAAATCTGTTGCTTTATCAAGCACAGAAGCGGAGTACATGGCTATCACAGAGGCATGTACAGTCAGCGTCAAAAAAAACGAACTCCCCAAACTTAAAGAATTATCGCTCGTGCAACGGTGGGCGCGTCACGTGACTGTCCCCGAGCAGCTCCCTCCCCGCCGCCCGCGCCGCACCCATCTCTGCCCGAGCACCCACCGATCCATCTCAAATATTATAATTTACATGTTTTTAATAATTAGGTATTATGGTATTTTTTTCGGCTTCTGGCCGAACCGTATACCAAGAATAACTTACAACAAGACACTTCGTGTCGTATAGGATACGAACCCGCATCACCAGGCGCTAGCCGATCATCAAGACCGTGCCTTATACCAATAGGCTATTGGCTTAGTTAGCAATCTCAACGAAAATTCGAATAGCATTACTCCTTTTATCGAACAAGGTTGATAACGGTCTAATCTTTTACACATTAAGGTTTAAATTTCAACTTCCACCACGTGAGATACACCTACCGTCCACAACCTTGTTTAACAAAATGCAATACGTAACTCCTCAATTAACTAAAAGATAAGATTGAAATTAGCACAGATTTCTTGTTTGGTTGAATAGAATGTGCTTGATTCCGATTGTTGCACTACCGTCATTTTACTTCAGAAACTTAACTGGTGTATGAACTGCGAGTTATGGTTGAATTTAGAATACTTCTTCGCCTTATTTACTAAACTGTGATTGAGGGTATAATTACTTTTCAAATCGTTTCGTATTCGTGCCGATCCGCTTGTGTGTAATGTCTTCGTCGTAAAATTATCTAATTCACGAAGTTTTTGAACAGTTGATTCTATTAACCGATAGTATGGTTCGATCAACAATTTTTTTGAAGGCTAAAATAATTGTTGTTCTCTGGGAACAGGAACAAAGCAAGAAAATGTGCATAACGGTAAGATTTACGTTATACACAAATATTTATTGTTACGATCATGTTGCATTGCACTTACAAGGTGGATTTTTTTATGTATTTCTAATATTATCATTTTCATTACAGAGAAAAATAGTTCATAGATGCATACAAAGGTATCAAGCGACGGGTGATGTGAAATGTGATCGCCGAGGCCGTCGCCCAACTGCTTACACTAATAAATCGGAGCGACACCTTGGGACACACAAAACTTGGAAACTAATGCGAAATAGTGTTGCATGCATCAATATAATAATAATAATAATAATTTTTATTTGTTCAGACAACCATTGATCGATTTCATTTCATTACATTACATTTATTTATATTTATATTGTTAGTATGAACTTAAAAACTATGTTAGTACCTAATAACTAAGAGCGACTTAGTCCTCTGGGTGAGGACAGGGAATATGGTTTCGGGCATGAAAAGTCGACTTCAAAAAGTGATAGACAGTGACGGCCATCCTCTCCGATATTAATAGGCAATTTGCTCGGCAGATTGATTGTGAAACTTATCTGATAAAATTGCATTGGAACGTGTGAGCAAGTGTTAATAATTCCCAATATTTGTGGGATCATTATCTCGAAGTTAATCAAAAATAAACAACCTTTATTAGTATCAATCCAGTTACTCTTGTTTACAAGTAGTCTTGTAATGTGTTAACGATGCACCATCTGACCTCACATATTTTTCTAATGTTGTGTTAAAAGGGTTATCAGAAATTGTGATAAAAGAGAAAGATGTATATCGCTATACTATTATAGTTTAGCATGTTGGTTCTTCCTCTGTAATTCACAGGCACAAATGACAACATTTCATTTTTTAACCAGGTTTTTTTCCGATAAGATCATACAGAGTATAAAAAAATAATGTTTATAGGTTTATACGACTTTAAATAAATAAATATTGTAGTTATGTTTCTAGAAATATCTATAAACGTACCGTTATCTAATGTTAAACGTTCTACACCTCACATAGGATATCTATTTTGTATTTAGTTAATATTCTAAGTAAATAACCCTAATTTAACACAGATAGAAAACTGTATAGTCAACCAGGAAGTGGATTCCTAGAAATGTAATTAATGAAATAAATGAATATTGTTTATGCAATATGCCTGGCTGTTCTTACAAACCCCATACCGTAAGGTCAGGGTACAATAGCCCTTGGGTGTTACTTTGGCCCAAATCGTCAAAAAGTTTAAACTCCCTGCCACGCTATTACAGTGCTAGCTAGCGAAGTAGTTCCCGTTGCTATCGACAGACGGCTTTGTGAGCTCTGTCAGTAAAACACTTTCGTCAGTCACCGTGCAGTTTGAATATATTACTTAATAACGACAAGATGCGTCATGTAAGACGATTTTCGTCCATTAAAGAAAACACCTTAAAATATACTTAGTCCTACATAAAACCTACAATATTGGTAACCCTACTGCAGTGTTTGTATGGGAAAATTTAAATGATCAATATCTTTGAAACTACTCAAAGTTTCTCCGTCACAAATTCAGGTTATCATTATCGTCCCCGTCACAAAAATTTGAGCATATTTCAAAGGCCGTAGATCATCAGGCAGCGGAGATACAGGTGTCCAGCCATCTTGAGCTCAGGTTGGCTGGACACTAAGTTTTTATTTTGATTTCTCGTAAACCCTTACATGTGACGCAATAAATCAAACATTATTACTGTCACAAATTGCGTCACTAAATGTTAGTAAATGAACCATATAATGTTCAATTAAAAAAAAAACAGATTTTGTAAATATATTTAGTACTAATATGTATTCCCAGTTTATATAATTATGTTAACAGTTAGATATCACGTGGATAATTATTGGCTTTTGACGTTTTGATTTATAAGTATGTAATTAAAAGGCTTTTGACTGTTTTTTTTTTTTGTTTTATATTATACTAGCGACCCGCCCCGGCTTCGCACGGGTGCAATGGAGAAACTGATAATTTTAGAGCCACTATTTCTCGTAAAAAGTATAGGATAAAAAATGGTTATTGTGGGTTATCCCTAAGAGATAGACATATACCATCGCGGACTTTTTTGTAGACCTTTTTAAGGTGTACAATACTGTAGTACATTATTTTGATCTATCTCGACGGGTTCAGCCAGCGTTTACAATGTAAGCGCAAAAAAATGTGTTTATTTACGACATCACATTAGAAACCTCTAAAATTATCAGTGTTTCTCTACTATATTATGCATGTATTATAGATATAAACCTTCCTCTTGAATCACTCTATCTATTAAAAAAAACCGCATCAAAATCCGTTGCGTAATTTTATAGATCTAAGCATATATAGGGACAGACAGACAGGGAAGCGACTTTGTTTTATACTATGTAGTGATGTGATTAAAAAGTTGATTGACTACTTGGGTTATGTTATTTAAATATTCCTAGTTTAAACGCGTAGCTGTCGTAGGAAAGGGATATTTTGAGAAAGGGTAATTTCGGGAAAGGGACATTTTGAGAAAGGGACATTTCGGGAAGGGGGCATTTTGGGAAATGGACGTTTCGGGAAAGGGACATTCTGGGAAATGGACACTATGGGGAGGGGACATTTCGGGAAAGGGACTATTTGAAACCGAAGGACATTTTGGGAAAGGGACATTCTGAGCCTGAACCTCGCAGTCCATACAGCAGTTAAGTTTCGTAAAATGACGGTAGTGCAACAATCGGAATCAAGCACATTCTATTCAACCGAACAAGAAATCTATGCTAATTTCAAACTTATCTTTTAGTTAATTGAAGAGTTACGTATCGCATTTTGTAAAACAAGGTTGTGGACGGTAGGTGTATCTCACGTGGCGAAAGTTGAAATTTAAACCTTAATTTCTAGAAGATTAGACCGTTATCAACCTTGTTCGATAAAAGGAGTAATGCTATTCGAATTTTCGTTGAGATTGCTAACTGAGCCAATAGCCTATTGGTATAAGGCACGGTCTTGATGATCTGCTTTTAACTCACTTCATCGAAAGTCATAAGGTAACTGAGAATATCGATTCACAGCCGCACTTGCCGGCTTTGCTTGTGGTCAAGACGCCGGCAGTGCCCTGTGTGGATCCAACCATTATACTGGTTCTTTTTGTTCATAAATATTTTTGGCTCCTGTAACACAGGTATTTTTACCTAGCGCAGAGTCAGAGCTTCACCAGGCCTCCGTCACTCCATGTACTTGCGCGCTATAATAACCTACCGCCCGGCCGAGCGGTCTCGGGCCGTTTGCGGACCAGATTCAATGCGGGTTTTCCCAAGCGAAGCCACGCACGTTGTTCAATTTTAATCGTTAAATTCATTCGTACATAGGCACATTTTAGCATGCAGCGGTTGGCGACGCGACGTAGTAGGCTATTATAGCAGTAGGTATTGAAAATTTTCTACTGAGTGAAGTATCTGGTAGTAACTATTTAGTAATCTGTGGCTTTACTTTGTACTCATTTTTTATGCCAATAATTTATTATTATTATATGCAATTAATAATAATTATTATCTGCAATTTACACTTCAATCCTAGTTTATTTGCTTCAAAACCTATCAGTATTGGAAAAAAAAATCAACTATTTTAATTTACTAACTTATACAACGTGTAACGTTAAATGCGCAAAACCTGAAAATAGTTTGATCAGAATAACGGGCACAATTAATTGAACCACTTTTTAATATAGGTCACATTTTCCAAAAAATCTTCACTAAAAACGTTGCCGTGTCTATTTATTAATAGGTCAAGCAAGCCAATGTCACCGCGACGCAGCGGCCCGGTGATGACTAGAGATGGGCATATACCCGGTAAAATCCCAGACTTAAATACCCATTTATACCCATTTTTACCTTCCCAATTTTAATTTCTATCGGGTAAAAATAAAATCAGTTTAATTTAAACTAATTATTGTATTTTTAGGGTTCCGTACCTCAAAAAGAAAAAACGGAACCCTTATAGGATCACTTGGTCGTCTGTCTGTCTGTCAGTCTGTCAAGACCCTTTTTCTCAGTAACACGTGGAGGTATCAAGCTGAAATTAATATCAAATACATAGGCCTATGGTCCCTTGGAGCTCTAAAAAAATCTAGCTTCTAAGTTAGTACTTTTGTGCCAACCTATAGTACCAACCGATATTGAGCTAACTTAGAAGCTAGATTTTTTTAGAGCTCCAAGGGACCATAGGCCTATGTATTTGATATTAATTTCAGCTTGATACCTCCACGTGTTATAAAACCTTTACAATTTTTGTAATTACTTATTTTCTCTCTGAAATTGGTCAATCGAATTAAAAATCAGTTGGGGTGTCTGAGGTTTTGCGTATTTAACGTTACACGTTGTATGTTTCAGATTGATTACGTACTTGTATTGCTGAGTAGGCGTGGTGTGTTCAAGGCGGGCGAAGATTCTCGTGAGGCCGTATGATTACAGGCCTGTGGGTTTGAGTTTAACAACGAGCTCGTGTTTGCAGCCGAAGGCGATGGAACGTCTGCTTCTTCGATCTAAAATAATTTCTAATGTGATTAAACTCATATTTGTAGGAGACATTCAATATAATTGTTCTGAACATTATTACCAGTGATATGGACAGCACACTAGCTGCCTGCCCTTCCATGTTTTCGAACGAGGAAGTTTCCTGAAAAAAAAATTGAATTAAAATCCATTTTTTTTTATGTTCGATGATTAAGTATAATGCACTCACTGGTGGTTCATTTGTCTCTTGCATGTCTACAGTGGGGCTAGTCAGGGATATATCGAGTGGTGGACTTTGTGGTACAGTCTGAAAACAAAAATGATTCATGGTAAGTCGAAAGATTCACGAGGTCACGACCATACTTTTACTAATAAAGATACAAACAATTACGTACTTGCAAGCCATTATATCCTAATCGTATATCATCGGTATCAAAACTGTCACCACCGATCATACCCAGAATTCGTTCCTCAGTATCGGTGAGTTGTATCATCTCCTCAGTTTCGTCACCGTTTTTTACTAGTTCCGCGAATCGCTGAGCTGCCTTCTTTTTTACAGAATTTCTCTTGTCAGCCCAATACTGCAATATAGACGAGATTTGATTTGTTATTTATGACATGCGGTTCGGTTAGATGTTGACTATTTTAATTATTTAGATTACTTATAGAAAAAACCTAACCTTTCTCCATTGTCTCCAGGATTTAATGCTCCCTTCTAAACTGTTTAAGTGGACAGATTGTTTCTCCCACAGTTTCCTACTCTGATCTCGGGCACTCGCCATTGTGGGAACACCCGTTGCAAGGCGGGGATTTTCTTCTAAAAAGTCCAACAGTGCGTCAATTTGTGTTTGAGATGGGAATGACGATCGTTGTTGACTGTGAATAAAATTTGCAGTTAAACCATTTTAATGATATCCAACCTTTATAAGGTGTTACGAAATATAATTTTGGTACTTACTTCATATTCCACATTTTTTAATTTTTAACCGCCACAATGCCCACAAGACTAAGTTTATTTCAGAACTGACAAGATTATGTACAGATGCGAAGCCTTTACTTATTTTTATAAAGTCACTAGTAACATATCGTGAACAAAAACAAAGGTATCTCTTAGTTTACTTAGGTTTAACCAGCCTGTGATTTCTCTAAAAACGTTGTTTTTGTAAACAAAGCCTTTGGTGTATGATGCTAACAGAGTTGATGTATTTTTGACGAATTATGTCGTTTCATTCATAGTTTTGCTGTATATGTGGAAAGCTTAATTTACAAAGTGAAGTTTCGGTATTTTTTTTTCTTTCTTTCTTCTAATTTAGAAATTGTTGTTGATTCACTGATTGATTGTTTTTGAAATTGTTTGTCTAATAGAATTTATCGAGCGACATGTAACTACTGCGGTGTCCTAATGAGCGTGGAGCAATACTCAAGATGACTGCAGGCGGAACTAGGGGCCCCGCATAGCGGGACTCCGTCGTCTACGTCTTATTATTATTAAAGACAATTAGTTAACTTTATATAAAACCTCATTGTATAATTTGAGAATGCCCATTTACAACTTTTTATCCGCCGTCAAGTGTTCGCTGAACTGTACATATAGTCAATCTTTTGTACAGACGCCAGCACATCAAGCTACTACAATCTGTCAAATTTCATTAATAGATATTCAACTTTATCGCTAAAGCATAAGTTCAAAGTTGATTGGGAAAATTTGATAGTTTCAGGTAGCTTGATGTGCTGGCATCTGTACAATATTTTGGCTTTTAATGCTGCCAACTATATGAGGATACTAAACATGCTGCATGCTCGGAGGTCTTAAAGATACTTTTCAACACTATAAGCTAGAACTGTTTTATACAACGTGTAACGGAAGGGGGTATCAACCCTGAAGGAGGTGAATGTGCTCATGAAACTCAACAACTTTCCCCAAAGAACATAGGTCGAAATATGAAAAAAAAATTTGGCCCTCCCTTACAAAACTGACTACCAGCTGATTGATTTACTATGGGAGGGCCAAATTTTTTTTTCCTATTTCGACCTATGTTCTTTGGGGAAAGTTGTTGAGTTTCATGAGCACATTCACCTCCTTCAGGGTTGATACCCCCCTTCCGTTACACGCTGTATATGTTATTACGTGCCATCCAAGTAAGCAGTTGCATTGACAATGGCTTAAAGGCAATAACGGGGGAATTGCACAAGCTGTGATGCCCCCATTATTGCCTTTAAGCCAGATGGAAATATGGACACAAGGACTACAAGGATGAATTTCAAATACCACTAACAAAGCTATATTAATATGCAATGAGTTATGTGCGGAACAAACTAATCAGTTAGGTGTATTGCATTTTAAAGAATATTTTAGCCCAACATGCATTAAATTCAAAAAGTTACATGATTTCACAGTCAGTGGGTCGCCTTACGGGCAGAGTTGATGTAAAGAAATAATCAAATTTCGTTTGGACCCCTGCAAGCCCTGTGTGTAGGGAACCAAATAAATACAACATGTAACGTTAAATGCACAAAACCTCAGACACCCCAACTGATTTTTAATTCAATTGACCTATTTCACACAGAAAATAAGTCATTCAAAAAAATTGTTTTATGTGCTGTTTTAGTTTTACTAGCCATTCTGATCGTTTCTTGCGTCTGCAACGACGCTTAATTGAGGGAGGGCTGCTGCACTATGCTGACATTTAGTTGCTTGACCTATTAATAAATAGATACGGCAATGTTTTTAATGAAGATTTTTTGAAAAATGTGACCTATATTAAAAAGTGGTTCAATTAATTCTGCTTGTTATTCTGATCAAACTATTTTCAGGTTTTGCGCATTTAACATTACACGTTGTATAAGAATGGGACGAGATGTACACCACCAGTGCTACCCCAGTGACATGTCAACATGCTATTAGAAACCAAACAACACAAGGCTAATAACATGTAGCTTTTAAGATGACCACTACAGCCAATGTACTTAAATATCTAGTCAACATGTGCAAGGTAAAACATCAATACCACCAGATTACAACACAGTCAACATCAATCTAAGTATTAACAAGATTAAGTAACACCACATTCTGACAGAACAGATATTTTGCAACAAGATAGGTACAGTCATATCTTTGACTGTGTTCCACTTGAATCTAGTTATACAATTTTCAATCTGTAAACATAGGTCAATGTCATCATTATGGTACAGGATAAACTCTTCCAAACGAAGGCGGATTGGCTTCTAACCAATGGTACGACACAATGAGCAGGGAAAACTGATGACAGACAAAAGACAACATTTTTTTATGTATCCCCTGATCACTGTTTTGCTTTGCTGTTTTTCACTAAATACGAAAGTACGCAAGTCTCGCCACTAAAAGAATATCAACGAAGTATCAACATTAAATTTTAAGCAATAGTTTTTCTTGCCTAACGGGTCCTTCCCTAACGGTTAGAAAGCAACGTTATCACAGCAAGACTAGAATGAAACATCACAGAATCTAACAATGAGAAACTAACGAAAGGTAAATCAAATAAACGCCAAATATTATTTAACATGTCCATTAGATCAAATTCACATTTTGTTTCTTGTTTCACGAACTAACATTATTTTGCAAAACCAACGCCATGTAGTACAAGATTATTATACCGTTGTTTCCGTTTCAATACATGGGCAGGGTGAGACTTTTCTCCCACAATCAATATTATTCAATATATAAGGAGGACTAAATAAATTTACTCTATATTGGACGAGTGAAAAACAGGGGGGTGAAACATAGATACTTAAATGGCTTGTTAGTTTGAAGTTTCTGAGACGGAACAATGTATATACCAACTGAAAAATATTGTAATGTCATCGTGGGAGTGGTGCTGCCATCTATGCATACAACTACAGTGTGCCGCCATTGTAACCCCACTTTGTTGTGATTCATGCTATAATGTTGGTCTTCCGTCTCAGACAAAAAAGACAAACTCGAATCACATTGTTTCACCACCCTGGTGGAAACGGACAATAATTAAAAAAATCAATGAACGAATGTAATCGTATTGTAATGAAACGAATGTCAAATCAAATATCAAGTTATCAACGAAAGTAGTATTAGTTAAGATTTTTCGTTGTGGCAATTCATGTTCGAGAAGGATCTGTGTAGGCTTACTCTTGAAATTAATCCCAATCTCGATCGTATTCCAATCCGATCCAGTTTCAATTCCAATCTTCAGAAAATTGGCACTCTTGAACAAAATCGAGATTGAGATTGGAATCGACTGCACGTTCGACCAAACAGATGCATATGGGGTGGCCATACACATCAAAATGTTAATTACCAAATGTATAAATATTGAATAACTCGTTAAATCTATTAATAAATCTGTTCTGATATTTATTTTAACATAAATAATCATTTAAGTGTTCTTTACTTGCATTTATATGTATTTGAATACTAAATATTTAGGCAGCAATGGCTGATTGTGCGTGTCATTGCCTACGTTTGATGAAAATAAAAAATAAAACTTCTCGCGCATTTGTCATCCGTCATCCACATAAAATAACAAAATCATAAAATAGTTTCCTACTTTAATAAAAAGTGTGAATTATTAGTAATAATTCACAGTAATAATTACTGTTGTATATTGCTGTGTGTTACTGTATTGTATTGTTGCGATAAACAAAAGTTTCAAAGCGATGTTATCGAAATGTTTTCAAGTGTTTAGTTCGGAATGTATTAAAGTATGTTTATATGCACAAGTTCATGTTAGTATTACTTTAAGAAGTATTCAACCGAGGAAGACGAAAATATCAAGGTAAGGCCACAATTCTATTAAATATATTGTGATTCCTTTAAATTTTAATATTAAACACTTTTGCTCAATACAAACATTATTGTTCTTACAGGATGAGTAGGCCAACACACCAACAGTTGAGAGGCTCTGGTAGATTTCCTGGTACAGAATCCAGGAATTGCGAAGGGGTTATTGCGCACTACTCATGCTAAGCAGGAGACAAAGAGAAAGTGGAACGACATAGCAGCATCCTTAAATGCACTAGGCACTGCACAGAAAGGCTGGGTTAAGGTACTGTCTACACACTAATAAACATCTTTTTTTATTTTGTTGACTGGTAGAGAGCTAACCTAACCTAAGGCATTAAGTCCACCTCTGTACCTTTTTGTGTGCGACGAGATTAAATAAATAAATAAATTATATGATAAATTAGCTGTGAATATCCGCTTCGCTGGGTCATTTTTAATTGTATAGTTATTTGTTAATGTTAGTAATCTATCACTACTTACTTCATATTTTTTTCATATAAAAGACACATTTTCTTTTTTCTTATTAATTTATTCATCTTACTTGTTTTTACATTGATATCTTACAACTAAGTAGACATTAATATCTTAAATCGTCTAACATTAACTGATATACTAAACATTTTTATTAATGATAATCACACATTTTTAGAAATCACATATTTCAACCCCCGTATCTTATAAACCTTATAGGTATCAACTTGCAACCACCACAGTGCACAATGGGAGCCTTGTACCTATTGCGACATACAATCACTATGCATCTGCAATGTGCAGTTTTAGCTGCAAAGTGAAATATAGGGACACGCACCTCTATTTTTATATATATACAGAAGTTACAATAATTAGTACATTTATTTCCTTTTCAGTATTGGCCTGACAAAAAGCATACCCTGAAGAAGACATGTGGCAAGCATGCACAGTCGATGAGGCGTCACGTGGTGGGGCTGCAGATAATTTACCTGTATTAACACCCTACGCCTGATAGCAGTGATGTTGGGCCTTCAATTTAAACCTAACTTATGATGTGAACAAAATAAAAATAGGTTATGTGTGTGGTGGAAATGCCTTTGTGTGAATATGAATGAAAATTACCTAGTAAAAAGGCTATAATTGTATTTATTCAAATACTTGTTAATAATTATTAGACTTTACCTTTTAAACTTAAGGTCTGTATTAATTGTACCATGAAGTTCTATTATAATTTATAATAAAGTTATTAGGTAAGCTCAATAACATTTTGATTATTCTTAACCCTCAAAACAACACATTACATTATTAATACACAATAGAAATCAATCAACACAATAGAATAATAGTCTTACAAATTATTATACTAAAAGAGAGTAGAAGTCTTGGCTACATAAATATTTACCTATCTATATAAATGATGTGTAGTGAAAAATATGATTAATTTACAAAATAAATTTCACTGAGTTAGGTTTTTAATTACTTACATAGAATAAGTCTTAGTCGAAAATTGTTCTTACATAAGAAAGTAATAGTATTAATGAAGATGCTGAGCTGTCCACAGTTCTTGTACAAGCTGTGCACGAGCCTCACGACCCCTGCGCAGCTCCACGGAGGCAGATCCTCGATCCACCTCTTACCCACGGTGCCATTGCATTTCCCCCATGGGTGGTACGGCATTCTCAATATCATCCGAACCCAATCGTACTCTGTTACAAATCTTATAGTGTATGTTCTTGGTATGTTGGTACGGCGAGTAGGCTGGGGCATCAAAGGTTCCAAATCCTTATAAATCACTTCGAAAAGCTCCTTATTTATTCGGTAATTTTTCCTAAATTCATCGTCAGTCATTGCAAACGCGTAGTCTGCATAACACGCAATCCGTCTCAAATTCCGCTTTGTCTCATATCTAACTTATGAGCATTGTCCAAAATATCACATATAAGTTCTAAACGTGCCATTATTCACAATAAAAACTCCACAAATTAGCCACAATAACTAACTCGATCCCGAAAAAGGTAACCTTTTTGGAATCGTTCAATTTTGACATGAACACGATTTCAAACTCGATATACCAACGTCAAAATCTCGTCAAGAGTACCGAAAAAGTGCATTCGTTCGAGTAAAGTCGATTTCATTTAGTACCAAAAAACATCACCTAATACGATTCCAATCGGGCGCTAGTGTAGCATTCAAGAGTTCCAAATGACAAGATTTCGATCCCAATTTCCAATTCCGATTGAGATCGAGTGTCGAGAGTAAGCCTACTGGATTGAGTGGCCACAAAGAAAAATCCTGTACTATTCGAATACTCGATCCTTTACTTCGACTTACATATAGTACTTACTAATTCCATGATTGGATCCAATCAAAATGCGCTGCAGATTATAAGAGAAGATTCAAAATCCATACAAAAATTTTCATAATGTTCGTTCTTACTTCGCCACGTTTATTTAGATACATGTCGAACTATATGTATATGTTGAGACCATTGAGATGGGATATAACAGGAGATGCCCTGTTATTCTATACACGGTTGTAGGTAGGTGCCAGAGCAGCCATCTTTGTCGCCAAGTTTCGTGGTAGTTCAGCTGTCAAATGGTTGTTTATTTTTTGTATTATTGAGATTTGCGAGAAAATTACGAGGACTTTACCTTTAAAACTGCATGTAAATGTTGAAAAACAGCAATTCAACATGCCTGTGTGTTGTATTGTGAAGTGTGGTGCAAGGAAGAATGAAAATCAACCTCAACTTTCTTTGCACAGGTTAGTAGCCGGTTTTCATGGAATAACACATACAATAATAGACATTCGATGATATAATTGTAACGCGATCATGAATTTATGGCTAAAGTATTGATATTTGAGTGAATTTCCGTATAACAGACCTTTTTATTATTTTGTTAATTCATTCGTTTGTTTACAATAATATGTCATAATAGAATAGTGTTGTACCGTTGCCTAATAGTTTCCGGAACTAGTTCCTCCGCTGGAACGATATCGGTATATTCTGCTATGTTAACATAAATAGTCCTGCGTCTTATTAGCTCCGATTGACTGCTAGGTCCGGCCCGTGGTTCACAGCACCAAAATCAAAATATTTTCTTTCACATAAACCTACATGGGCACTTATGAAACGTCAGCCTTGTTGTAGGAACAACAAATTTGTGTTTGTTCCTAGTATTTATATTATATATATCACTGTATTTTTAAACAGATTATATTTTTATGTGCATACAAAAGATTATCATAAATGTACTGAGAAGGCACAGTCATTATATTAATCTCTTTAAAGTCTCTGTGGGAGTGTCTGGGACTTAATTTATAAATGGAACGAATTGCCCTTTTTTGTAAAATTAAAATTGTCTGAATATCGGCGGCATTTTCCCACAACAGAATGCCGCATGACAGCACACTGTGAAAATAACTAAAGTAAACTAAACGGGCTGTCTCTAAATCAGTTAAGTCACGAATTTTCCTAACGGCGTATGCTGCAGAGCTAAGTTTTTTTGACAATTTATCTATATGGGGGCCCCATTGAAGCTTGGCATCCAAAGTTATGCCTAAGAATACTGTGGTATTTTCGGGTTTTAACTCTTCACCCTTTATGAGAACACTAGTTTCTACTTGTCTAACATTTGGTATCGTAAATTTAATACATTTCGTTTTTTTTTTCGTTAAGAAGTAGATTATTAACATTAAATCAGTTTACTACTTTTGCGAGGGCACTATTTATACTGTCAGTAACCAGCTGTTGACGTTTGAGTTCAAATAAAAGTGAAGTGTCATCTGCAAACAACACTATATCATGTTCATCCTTTATGAGGTAATGCAAGTCATTGATATAAATAATAAATGAAAATGGTCCAAGTATTGAGCCGTTAACATCAACTCTCTGAATCCTATCACTGAAGTAAGAAGTGAGAAGATCCAGAGAGGGTTCCGGATTCCGTAGTGGCGAAGTTTCCTGATTAAGGTTTCATGAAGAATACAATTGAATGCCTTGGACCAATCACAAAAGATGCCCAAAGCATCGCATTCGCAAAGTATTACTTTTGTAAGCCTATTTTACTAATCAAACGTTACATTTGAACGATAATTGAACATTATATTTGTTAATCATTATCATACAAAGGCAAAAAAAAATACTTTTATTTTATTTTTACTCCACCACTCATTAACACAATAATATAAGCATCCCATCCCATTCATGGAGAATGTGATGGGAAGTATATTATTCATTCACCCTAGTGATTATCTTGTTTTTCACTAGGGTCCGCATACCTAAGAAACTACTGCTCTCTGGCCTTCCAACCCAAAGGTATAATATGCGAAAGCACCTGTTTTTGGGCATATGGATACATATCTCTTCACGCTGTTTTCCTTCACTTTAATACGTAAACGTGATGCAATTAAAAAGTGTTTTTTAATTCTGTGCCGAAAAACACTTGGCATTAATTTTATTTTCAGGGAAGAAAGTTGATTGCGATAATTTGACAGTTTCGGGTAGCTTGATGTGCTGGCGTCTGTACCTATCGATAAATAGTTCATATGAGTCTTTTACGCATAACAAAAGATTAGAAATAAAGTATTTTCGCATACTGTATTTTTATGCAAAATTATAAAGTATGTTTATCGAAAATAAACTAGGATACGTTACTATAAAGTAGGCAACCTTAGTTAGAACGGACTATAAGTTAGTATACTATATTATGATCCAAACGTGATAACTAGTACGACTCGTATTTAGTATCGATACTCGTTATAGTAACACCAATGTTCCTTGATTGATACAACCCTAGCAATGGCAGCCATTTTTTGAGACAATATGAGTTGTAGGTAGGCACCCTTTTTTCGTAGGTATTTCCAGTCCATATATATAAGTCTATGGTTGAGACTGTCCGTACATTACTATCATCTGTGGTCAAACACACACAGGGTTGCCAATACCAAGATGAATTTGTTTTTGATACGTCAAGCTTCTCGGCTTGGCGGCGGCGCTTAGCCATAGTCGGAACGAGTCGGAACTAACGCCGCCATCTTAATTTTTCAGTAAATTTCATTAGAAAACCGGGCAGTATTCGATTTTCTTAACTGTCATGCATTGTTTCTCGACCTTTTTATTATAGAAAATCAGCCAATCCACTAACATGCTTGGACTTGAAAAAAATCTTATAAGACTTAACTTGCAGATACAATAAGTCGCTTAGAGAAGGGATAACACAAAATAATAATAATAAAAGCGAAATAACACAAGACCGCACATAACACAATAAAAATTTAGATTTTTGTATACTTTTACTTGTGAACAACTGGGAAAGCTACGTTGTCTATCTATTTACGTCAGTGCCGGTAGTAAAAACAGAATCACGTTTTGAATGAATAAATTGGCTTTATAAAAACTCTTTACCGTTTAGTAATCGCATTTTTATACAACGTGTAACGTTAAATGCGCAAAACCTGAAAATAGTTTGATCAGAATAACAAGCAGAATCAACTGAACCACTTTTTAATATACTTAGGTCACATTTTTCAAAAAAATCTTCATTAAAGACGTTGACGTGTCTATTTATTAATAGGTCAAGCCATCTCAGGCGCAAACCCGCCAAAATA
Organism: Eremobia ochroleuca; assembly: GCA_949629135.1. Classification (NCBI taxonomy): domain Eukaryota; kingdom Metazoa; phylum Arthropoda; class Insecta; order Lepidoptera; family Noctuidae; genus Eremobia; species Eremobia ochroleuca. The sequence goes on along the minus strand of OX451385.1, from coordinate 20,605,833 downwards.
GGTAAACAAACACAAATAGTTGTCGACCAATTAAAATTTTCTCATACGCGGGATAATAATAGCTTTTATTTCAATGCAAATATTATATGAATCTTCCGTACAGTACCATGAATAAGACAATTTGAAGTAAACAATAATGCTACCTATCTTTTTTTTAACTTAAACATAACCTAAGGGTTAGAAAGAGAAACCACGATTTCGACGAAGGCGGCGTGTGCGAAATATGTGACAGTAGCCATGTTCACTTTAGTCTGAGCGGCGCCGGCACATGCGTTACGGGTGTAATCGTCTTATCCCGCTACCCCGGCGGCGCGTGCGCGCGAATTTCGCGACTATGGCGTTTTTGTACACATTTAATATTGTGAAATGGTGAGAATGTGGGCGAAAGTTTTTTTCAAAGCCTGGAAAAGTGTGATGGAAACATTTAAGTCACTGTTCAAAGATAACCTAAGTTCTTTATGAGCGTAGATAGTAAATAATAATGTCAGCGCGGCGCAGCGGCCCGGAGACGAGTCCTCCCTCGATAGAGCGTCGTCGCAGACGCAAGAAACGATCAGAATTGCCAGTAAAACTAAAACAGCACATAAAACCTTCACAATTTTTTTAATGATTTATGTTCTCTCTGAAATAGGTCAATTGGATTAGAAATCAGTTGGGGTGTCTGAGGTTTTGCGCATTTAACGTTACACGTTGTATAATTAGATGTATCTCATCCATAAGGAGGATAAATAACTTGGTAATATGATAATAAATATCGTGAATATTAGATTAATTATGATATAGAAATAAAATCGACTCAGGTTTTAGAAACCGTGTACAGAGGTTAGGTTATGTTAGGTTTGCCGGGAGGACACGGCGCGGCATACGCTGGCAGAGTGTGCCGCTTGGGAGGAGCCGCGCCGTGTCCTCATCTCAGGAGTAGGCGAAGACCTGTCGCTGCCGGCCGTAGTCGAGTCTATGGTCGACAGCGAAGAGTCCTGGGACGCGGTGGTTTCCTTCTGCGAAACAGTCGTGTCGCAGAAGGAGGCTGCGGAAAGGGAGAGGGAGATCTCGTCCCCTCACCCGGCCCGCAGCAGGCGCACCGGGCGTCGGCGGAGGGCGGACAACGCCCTCTTCCAGCCCCCTGAAATGGGTCCAGGGGCGACGGACTTGGGGACGTCCGTCGCCCCCACACATCAGGACCTGAGGCGGCGGCGCGTAGTGTTCCACGCGCGCCCCTCTTAGACGTGGGGGAGTTTAACACCTCACTCCCCCCCCTGACACGAGGAGGCCCGCAGGAGCGGGCCAGCACCAGCCGGGGGTTGCGGAAGTATCGTTCGTTCCCGCGACCCCCGGCGTAGGTGAGAGAGGGAACACCGGGGTGGTTTTTAGTCAGTAAGAGTCTGACATCCATGAGGATTTTCCACCGCAAAACAAAAAAAAAAAAAGTTTTGAGAGGACTCTACACAGCGTGCCTTGAGCAGGGCCAGTTTCCCTCTTTGTGGAAATCTGGTCGTCTGGTCCTGCTCAGGAAGGCGGGGCGCCCTGCGGACTCGGCGTCCGCGTACCAGCCCATAGTGCTGCTAATCGAGGTGGGTAAGCTGTTCGAGAGGGTTATCACAGCCCACCTCGTCGGCCACTTGTGCAGAGAGGGGCTGGACCTGGACGAAAGACAGTTTGGTTTTCGGCATGGGCGCTCCACCATACACGCTGTGTCGCTGGTGAGAGTCCTGGCAGAGGAAGCGGTGTCCCGGGGTGGGGTGATGTTGGCGGTGTCCTTGGACATTTCCAACGCCTTCAACACCCCGCCCTGCAGTTGTATTCGGGAGGCACTGCGGTATCATCGGGTGCCTGCCTACCTCCGCCGCATAGTTGGGGCTTATCTGTCGGAGAGGTGTGTCACCTACGTGGGACGTGATGGCGGAAACCAGCGCCGCATGTCGTGCGGTGTTCCACAGGGCTCGGTCCTGGGCCCGCTCCTGTGGAACATCGGGTACGACTGGGTGCTGAGGGGCGAGCTCCAACCGGGCGTGGACCTGACGTGTTATGCCGATGACACGCTGGTCACTGCCCGGGGGAGCTCGCACAGGGAGGCAGCGTAGCTGGCGACGGCTGCGGTCTCACAGCCGTATACGTCCCCTAGGCCTGGAGGTGGCCCTCAACAAGTCGGAGGCCATGGTGTTTCATGGCTCTCGGCAGGCGCCGCGGCCCGGCTCACACATCGTGGTCGGGGGAGCTCGGATCGCTGTCGAGTCTACCATGAAGTACCTAGGATCGGTGCTCGACAGCCGGTGGAACTTCGAGCCTCGCTTCCGTCGGCTGGCGCCCAAGTTGTTGGGCGCTGCTGGGGCGCTATCGACGCTGCTTCCCAATTTGGGAGGCCCGCGCGCCGCCTGTAGGCGGCTCTACGTGGGGATCTGCGATCGATGGCCCTGTATGGGGCCCCAGTCTGGGCGACAGATCTGACGGCCGGCAGCATCGCAGTTCTGCGGAAACCGCAGAGAGCGATGGCCGTCAGAGTGATCAGGTCAGAGTCATATCGCACGATCTCCTACGAGGTGGCTTGCATACTGGCCGGATCCCTGCCCTGGGACCTCGAGGCGCGAGGAAGTGAAGGCGCGGGGCGAGCGACCGATGCAGCGACACTGGGAGCTGCTTCGGTCTCAGCTCCGCGAGGTCCTGGTGGCGGAATGGCGGGACAGGCTTTTACGCCCTACCGCCGGCCTCGACACCATCGAGGCGGTCCGGCCGGTGCTCGAGCGCTGGCTCGGGAGGAGGCACGGCTCCCTGTCGTTTCGGGCGACGCAGGTGCTATCGGGGCATGGTTGCTTCGGGAAGTACCTGTGTCGCATAAAGAGGGAGCCGGAAGCCCGGTGTCACCACTGCGACGGCTGCCGGGAGGACACGGCGCGGCATACGCTGGCAGAGTGTGCCGCTTGGTAGGAGCAGCGCCGTGCCATCATCTCAGGAGTAGGCAGTGACCTGTCGCTGCCGGTCGTGGTCGAGTCTATGGTCGGCAGCGAAGAGTCCTAGGACGTGGTGGTTTCCTTCTGCGAGGACGTGATGTCGCAGAAGGAAACTGCGGAACGGGAGAGGGAGATCTCGACTCCCTTCCCCGGCCGCAGAAGGCGCACCGTGCGCAGGAGAAGGACGGACAACGCCCTTTTCCGGCCCCCATGAATGGTTCCAAGGGCGAGGGACTTGGGGAAGTCCCCGCCCCCTATTCGATGGACTCGAGTCGCAGCCGCGCGTGGGTGTCGGCGCGCGCCTCTGAGGCGATGCATGGGGTAGTTCAACATCTCACTACCCCGTGCAGGAGACGAGGCCCGGACAGACTCGGCCAGCAGAAGAATTTGGATTCCCGCGCCCCCGCGCGCACGTGCAAGGAGACACCGGGGTGGTTTTAACCGGTAAGAGTCCGGCAAGCCTCTCCGCCGTTACCCAGGCGGAGGTAGTCCATGAGGATTTCCACCCGTAAAAAAAAACGACGGGTTGCACTCCGGGAGTGCCGGCAGAAGTGAAAACTTAAATATTAACGTTGTGCATTTTTTATATTTCGGAATGGTTAGGGAATCATTTTGCACGAATTGCTTTAATTATCAGTATAAAAGTACTATCATTTATGTCGTAGAATACAATATTTATTTATTGCGCTATCTTGCACAAACATGACAATTTATATTACATTAAAAAGTTTATCTCTCAGAAAAATCAACTTCCATCCATAATTTCGACGACTTTTTCACCAGGGCTCTGAACCGGTTTAAAAAGAGCGGTTAATTTCGATGAAATACCGGTAAATATATCGTTCCCTCATTAACCGGTTAAACAAGTGAACTGTTCATATGTAACCCAAATGACAAAGGTTACCGGTTACATAAGCACAAACGGTTTTGACACCCAAATTAACCGGTTAATTCCGTAAGTCGTAAATATTTTTCGTCTACTTTTTTAACACTTTCAACAAGTTATAGTGACATTAGTACATTTAGTACCCCAGAAAACATTAGGAAAAAAAATGTTTGATCTGAGGACGTCAAATACAACCGGAGAACTTAAATGGTGCGGGTAGATTCATGTTGCGACTTGCTTAGTTACGGGGCGGGGGGTGTTTAACCGGTTAATTTTCACTTTCAAAACCAAAATTCATGAAAAACCGGTTTCCCGCAAAAACCGGTAAAAACCGGTCAAGTGCAAACCTTAACCTAAATCGATTTCGGTTTGGGGTCAATGACCGTAACCGGTTAAGAATTTCAACCGGTTTCCGAGCCCTGTTTTTCACCATCATTATTACCAGAACCATTATTTTATTAATTTTTAAATTTTTTCACGTCCACCGGAGGTGTGCCATATGTTCCACCACTTATCTGTAGTTCCCAAATTGCAGATTTATTGTCGAGAGATGTACCTTCAAGTCTATCAATACATTCTAACTACAATTCTAATTTATTCATTAATTTAAGTTAAGTTTGTTTTTGTAACATAAACACACACGAACATTCGCGCAAGCACCCTGCCCCACCTAAACTAAACAACAGGCGCAGGCATACATTTTCGCCGCGCCGTAGAAAGAGAGGGGGATACTTCCTCGCCTACGCCGCGCCGCCGGCTGTGTACTCACCATCAGTCTTACGAATTTTCGATCAGGGTCACGTGTCCTGACGCGAGTTTTACATTTTTTACCCGTTACAAAAAAAGTGTACAACGCCGCTAAAGAAGTTTTCACTTCAAAAAAAGGTTAGGTTAGTTCTAGGGGAATTTAAAAATTCTTTAAATCGAGGGAGTCGTTATATTGAGGCTCGTTATATTAAGGTTACACTGTATTAACCGAATCTAATCCATTTTTATCCATAAACGAGTTGTTTTGATAGATCATGCTGTGAGTTGACGTCACTGGCCCACGTGCCCGTTTTCACGTGCACCCCTGTGACGTAAACACGCTGCCTTGTACTGCCAGAAACAAAGTCGATTTACATCATCGAACGACGTTTGTAGCTCACCGACATGATACACCCGATTCACGAAATGTTGTGAATCGGGTGAAGTGATCACGCTGACTCTTCAGGACTAGTCTAAAAAAAGAAAACATTGAGATTCTTTCTGTTTTGCTATTTTATTTTAAAACCCCACAAAATAGTAATATTTTGACAACTAAAATACTAGCATTGAAATTATATAAAATTATCAATACAATTCGCATAAAAAGATTATTAAAATCTCGATTTTGATTGTAAATGTATTCTTTGTCAATACCTAGTATCAGGTGGGGTGACACTGACAGCTCACTCCATGCTCACTTCACCTAAGTTTTCAAGGTGATATGTTTACAGAATCGCACTGCTGTTCTGTCACGTAGTCGGGTAAATATTGTATTAACTGCACATAACTAGGTATTCCCCGGTTATTTAACAATTACATAAACTACTATACTAATTCGATAATCGAATTGGTTTTTATTACCTCGCAGCAGGTGCGAAAAGTAGAGTATTCTCCTTGACGATAAAGGTATCTTCGTCTTGGGCGAGCTTGAATCCCTTACTGCACTCAGGATTCTTGTCTTAACTCCCTCGCCTTAGGAATCAAAATAGCGCCCGCGACATTAAGACACTGCTTTATCCCCTTAGTGAATAATGTACAATTACATAATCGTAAAAATTCAGTGTATTATGAATAATACATTCCCATCATCCCATCGGGTAATATCGTACTGCGTACAAAAATGTATCATTTCTTATAATCCAAGTGATCCCTATGTTAATACTGTGTGCCCAAATGTCATCGAAATCATCATCACCCTAATTATTGCGTAACGCACTATCCATCATAAATCTGAATCATTTTGAAGGATATTGCTAATCCATTGCTTCATATGTTCGAATAAATTGTCTTCTCAACAACGTAAATAACGCAATGAATGTTGTTGAACTGTCAAAATGAAAGCCATACCTACTGATAATATGTTACGCAATCATCCCGCTGTTCAGCTTGTTAATAGAGTGTGATTGACTATCAATCATCTAAACTCACCAACAACATACAAACTTTCACATACATTATATATTAGTTGGTTATAAAGGCTCTTTATGTATAAAGTTAGTCCACTAGATAGTGAGTTGTGCAAGGTCGCCTGCCCTTAGCCTTAGGCTCGCGCCATTCTCAAGGTGGAATGCTCACTAAGCTGGTTAAATAATTATCGCTGTGACATCTTACGTTTATTTTTCCTGATATTTTTCATTCACGCATGCATCCTGCTTGCAGTATCCGGCAAACAGGGTGCCTGTGTGCATATGTATATTTAAACACGTACACCACTAAACGGGAAACTGCAAAAAACCGTACCTGCAATAAACGGAATCTTGCCCTGGGAAAGGGCCCTAAACCCACCTCGTCGCATCGCATCACACGGTCGCGCTATTACTTGGTTTTCGCTTAGCGTTCATTGTGACTTTTTTCTTTTTGGTCGGCTCTTTGGGATCATAGCGTGACTGCGTGATGTTATATGGATAGCCTTAACCTTCTTCCAGGATTGGGATATCAAAAGCAAAAATTATTTTTCAAATATGGATGTTCCAGAGATTAGTGTGTTCAGACAAATAAACACTTCAGCTTAATTTCATGAAGTATATTAAGGCAGTAGTACTTAATAGGAAAATAATTATATTTAATTTCATTTATTTATTAGGTACTAGCTGACCCGCCGAACTTCGTACCGCCATCGGTATCAGTCAATCCGTTCTTGAAATATCATCAAAAAAGCCGTTCCACACACAATGTATGCGAAAATGAATCCATGTTTTAATAATTATTCTGCTATTCGGGGTGGAGACAAATCCAGCATAACAAAAATCATAAAAATCGGTCCAGTCGTTCTTGAGTTATAAATGGTATAACCAACCCGACTTTGTTTTATTTATATAGATTTAATTTATTAATTAAAATGAAAACCTTTACTATGGTGTACCAACCCTGAAATTGCGAAAAGAAGTCAGCTGCTCTATACATTTATGTTCGCCTAACTCGACAAAATATAGGGATCTGTTTATTGCTTCATAATTTTAGTCTGATCCCGGAAGTAAAAGTTGTTCATTTATTTTTATGACTAGTACCAACCCTTAAAGTATGTCCCTCGTATTTAACCCTATATTTTGAGGCAATAGCTAATTCTGAAGACCTCAATCTCACAGCTCGTCATTTGAAGTTTTGAACTCAGCAAATGAATAAAATGCCAAAACTTCATTTAATATAATGTAAATAAGTGTGAAGCATGAGCATTTCAATGATCACAATTAAACCTTCAACACTGGAATCTTCTGCAATAGGAATTTTATTACAAGGCACACAGTTCAGAAAAATACTTAGTTTGCGTCCGTTATAATAACAAATAAGAGTGCGAAATGGATTAAAACAAACGTAGGTAATGCATAGAACAATGCAGTCATAAAGGTTCACGTTTTCGTCTCGTCCAAGACCGATAACAGTCGACCTCTCCTATAACCCGACCATACGAAAAATATCTGTCGAAATAGAACCTCATTTGGACCAGACAACCTGCCAAGTTTAGTCGCTTAATAACTGTCTGTCGAGCCTCCACTGCCTCCAAAGTGAATGCAAAGTAACGATCACCACCGAAATCACCCGAACTACTTCGGGCTCCAGAGGTTATAAATAGACCCCGCTTGGAAAATGACTTCAGTATTATTGTGTGTGCGGAGAGAGAGGAGGCTTTCCGCGCGTACGGTTCGCCCGCCAACAATAACATTGCACATATTACACATTGTTTTGTGAATAACGTACTATCTAAACAGTAAAATGCCTGCGGACATAATGTCGAGCACATGTCGTGGTGAAAATTTCGGCAAAAGATTCATTAAAAAAAGTATTGAAAGTGAAGTAAAGTCTGGTTTCTTGGTGCTTTTGGGACCAGGCGGTATGCGGCAGGACGTGAGAGTGGTTGTGTACAAGACCTCTTTGGAGCATTTCGCAGTGATCTATCCCAGGAAGAGGGTTACGAAGCCTATTGGCGTGGTGAACTTGAGGAATACAGCTGTCGAACAAGCCGAATCAAACAGCGGCTTCATTGTGAGACAGAAAGGCTACGACAACACAATCTCCGCAAAGTTTGTGTGCCCCGAGCGCGAAGTTGAATCTTGGATGTCTGCGTTCACGTCGAGATCTTCACCGCACTGCGTGCACACCAGTCTCCCGGTTCTGGAGGAGACTGAGGAGAGCTAAGCAAATATAAGATTATCTAGCCGCTAAATGGTCTGGGTTATCTTCCTAATTTTGACGCGCCACGTCAAAACGAGGTTATGTTTGTTTTGCAATGGGATGCGAAAGTGAAAGCCGCGTTTTTTGCAAACGCTTGAAAGTGTCTCGGCTGCGGAGCTTAATAAAAACAAGTGCTACCTACAGTGTTCGCCGTGACTCATCTAGGTTACACCATGTTATTGTCTGGGTCTTAGAAGCCGCGGTATTTTGTTTTGCAAATGAGAAACGCGATTGTGTTGGAACAGTTACGTTGGTTAGGAAAAGAATGTTTTGCGAGGTTGTTCACCTTGCACTTTTATTTTAGTTCCGATACACGGTGCATCTGATGAATCTGATCTGCTGTATGAAGGCGGAAAATCTCCAAGATTTATTTTTTGGCAGACGTTAATGTGTTTTCTAAGTTTTTCCATTGGCTTAGTCCTGTTTGTAACTGACGAAAATTACGGAAGTTTAACTAATCTTATGCAGATCAGATACAATTATTAATTATAAGCATTTAATACATACTTAATTACTCAAGTAGTAGATATTAAAAAGGGGAAAAATACAAGATGGACTTGGAATCTGTATCAGTTTCCTTATAAACCGCTATACAATAATAATCATTGTAACCATGATTATACCTAATAGGTACTTTCAAAACTGAAACATATCGGTTCCTTTTAGAAATACTGGGGTTGCTGATGTAGACGTCGAGGTAATTGACGATGTTATTATTGTGTACTAGTACCTAGCCTTTAGATACCGTGTATAATTAATACAGTCTATACAATGTTTCTTTTTACACCATTATGTATATAGAACATGTCGTTCATCATCGTTATCATCTACCTCACAGAGGGTGCCCTTAGCGTGTAGTCGCTTAGTTTTTAAGTTTTTTAAGTCCTGGCTGGAGGCCTTAATTTATTGAGGCATCGCAGTCGACAACCAAATAGGTTGAACTGCGAGCTGCCATTAAAAAAAAAAAAAAATATCATCATTACCGCCGAAAGACGTCCATCGATGGACATAGGCCCGGGCACCACCTCTTCGTCCGGCTCTGTGCTAGTAAGCCATTATGTAAAACTTAACACCTTACGGTCGATTCTGTAAAAATCTCACCGTGAAATCAAAGGTGAAGTGAGCAGTCAAATAGTGTTAATCCCTAGAATGTCTTATGAATCTCACTTCACGCTCACTTCACCTAAGTTCTCACGGTGTGATTTTTATAGAATAGCACTACTTATCTTACGAACTCTTTGTACCATGTACTCATATTTTTACAAATGATCCATATTTTATCTTTTTTAACAATGACTGCACTTTAGCGGGGTAATTGCGTAACACTATCAGTAGCAATGGGTTTAATTTTGACAGTTCAACAACATTAATTGCGTTATTTATGTTGTTGAGCAGACACATTTTTCGAACATGGAGCAACTAGCTGCGCACCGCGGTTTCACCCGCATAAGTGTCGATCCCGTGGGAATATCGGGATAAAAAGTATCATATGTGTTAATCCCAGTTATAAACTATCTATGTGCCAAATTTCATCCAAATGTGTTCAGCCGTTTGAGCGTGAAGAAGTAACAAACACACATACAAACTTTCGCCTTTATAATACCTATTAGTGTGATGGATTAGCAAAATGCTTCAAAATGATTCCAATTGAGAGTAATAGTGTGTTACGCAATCGACTCGTATTTGGTCGGTTTTTCTTATTTCCTAATGCACTGCGCTTGAATTTTTTAGAGATCTTAGTTTTTTTCCACACTAAGAATTATTCCTGGTATTCAATAATTCGATAATATTATTTTTACCGTAAAATTCTTTGCAATTGAAGTTGGTTTACTTATAATATTTTTCGTGGTCGGGACGAGAAGTGTGGGAATAACGGCCCGACTTCCGGCCGTTATTCCCACACTTCTCTTAATAGTCATTGCAAAGCAATTTAACTTTCTCAAGAACTATCCAACCGAAGTGTCACTACCATTTTTTTTTTGTTCTGTAACGTTACCTACTTGCATAGATTTTTATTTACCTACTTACTAGCTGACCCAGCGAACTTCGTACCACCTCAGAATCAATGAGAACGAATGTATGAGAAAATTAATTATCTATTTCATCGGTAATTTTTCCAATGTTTTAAAAGTTATTCTGCCATCCGGGACGGAAACAAATCCAACAAATCAAAGATAAAAAAGCGGTCCTGACGTTCTTGAATTTTAAATGGTGTAACTAACCCGGCTTGGTTTTATTTATATAGAAGAAGAAAAAGAAGAATGAAGATGTAGGCAATCTGGGCAATGACACAGCTATTCTGAATTTTCTTCTTTCTTGAGGGATCTAACTTATTGCAGAACCATTCTCAGCTTTGAACTACAATTTTTCATTTAAAAATGAGCAGTGGTGGCCCAGTTGCCGCGACTTACGATTTGTAGGTCGTGGTTTCAAACCCAAGCAGACATTATACTTTGTGTAAATTATTTCATCAACACTGCTCTCAAAACGGTGAAGGAAAACATCGTGAGGAAACTGATATGTCCTAGAACCAAACAATTCGAAGACATGTGATATCTACCAACCCGCACTGGGCCAGCGTGGTGGATTAAGGCCCAGTCCCTCTCACAGAGAGGATGCCTGTGTCCCAGCAGTGGGAACATTATAGGCTGATTATATGTGGAACAATTCTCAGCTTCAACTTTGAATCTATCAATCAATCGACTCAGCCTATCGCAGTCCACTGCTGGACATAGGCTTCTCCCAGACTGCGCCACAACACCCTGTCCTCCGCCTTCCGCATCCAGTCTGCCCCAGCCACCTTCTTTAGGTCGTCCGTCCATCTAGCTGGGGGGCGTCCCACACTACGCTTGCCGATACGCGGTCTCCACTCCAGGACTCGTCTGCTCCACCGGCCATCGGCCCTTCGACAGACATGGCCAGCCCACTGCCACTTCAGTTTGCTTACTCTACAAGCTATGTCGGTTACTCCGGTTCACAATCGGTTTTGAATCTATGACTACCTATAATTCTAGAGACCTTAAACATGAAGGACTTAGCATGTTTTGTGTTCGCAATTTAGTTGCCAAAAATGTAAACAAATATGAGTTTATGGAATCTCTTCACCACCCTTGGTTGACTGGTAGAGAATGCCTGAGGCATTAAGTCCGCCTTTGTACCTTTTTCTGCGCGAAAAGTTTAAATAAATAAATTCCTACAACTTTTTCAATAGCGCTAGTTACTCTGAAATCAACATAATTTCCATTAAAATAAACTTGATATTTTTTTAACTTTTTATAACGTCAATTTGAAACATATTTGAATAGAGCTTAGGTATTTGTTTTGACATTTAACAATATATAACCAGCCGTGCGATTCTGTAACCATCTCACCGTGAAAGCTTGGGTGAAGTGAGCGAGGAGTGAGCTAGGCTCGTCATTCGCTAGGGATTAACACTATTAAGTGCTCACTTCACTTATGATTTCACGGTGAGATTTTTACAGAATCGACCGGCATGGCAGTACGTCTATCGACTATTTGGGATGTCATTGGCTAATCTAATAGCTGAATTTTATTGTAATGGGTTCGTCCAACTTATTAACACATTGAACGCCGTGGTGGTCACCGGTAACTACACTTTACCTTCCATCTGAGCTGACACCGATTCACGATTTCGACAAATTTTACACATTATATTTTACTGGCTCATACGGTTCAAAATAGTCTAAATAATTATTTATTATTACTATACAAATAATTAAAAAAATAGTTGCTGTTTCTCACTGGTGACCACCACGGCGTTCAAAGTGTTAATGATCAAATAGTGTCACAATCACACTGTTTTATATTTTAGCGAGATATATTTCAACTATAATACGATTTCATAGAAGACCGGTGGCCACCACATAACTATCGCAGTCACCACATTACGCTAGCAGAATAGTCGACATCGGCTCATTTGCCAAAGAAGAAAAAAAAAAAAACACACGATCGCAGTGACAGATGTCATGATAATGATTGCACCGGGATTTGAATTTACCACGTTTACGGTGTCATAGAACGCTTTCTAGAAAAACACACGAACTTAATTAATATTACTTTCATACATACCGTTTCAGAGACGTCATTCCACAGTAAATTGCGGACGTTATGTGGCGGCAACCGCAATCTTAGGAAACCCTAGCCTTACAGTGAACTTTCGCGCTCAAAGGTGCTAAGCGTTAAGTCACATTCCTTTAGATTTAAACAGTAAGTCATGAATTGAATGTAGAAACGGAAACCACGTAGGTATGATGAGTTCAGTTACTGTGTATCGGAATTAAAATACCTAGATGATAGATAAGCAACAACTAAGCGGTGGTCTTAGTGCGAGTTTTAATATCTATTCGATCGTCAATTTATATTAAAACTGCACCCTAATTGCGTAACACACTATTACTCTCAATTTGAATAATTTTGAAGCATATTCCTAATCCATTGCACCAATTGTTCGAAAAAAAATCTGCTCAACAACGTAAATAACGCAATGAATGTTGTTGAACTGTCAAATGAAAGCCATTGCTACTGTTACCATTGTTATTGTCTGTTGTCCTGTGTGTGTTACGCAATTACCCCGCTGGTGACAATAATTGGGAACACAATTATCATATACAAATTCACGTAAGTGACGAATAAGTAATATATAAAAACTCGCACTAGGTCCTCTGAAACATTGAAAATGAGCTTACCTGTAACCAATAATGGAGGTTGTTGAACTAATTTTGTCTGTATTTGTAAATAATATACCATTAAAATGTAGATATTTGTAGAAGACCTTTATACAACAGCTATACTGTTGTATAAAGGTCCCATTAATAATAGATTATGCCATCGATCATGTAGCATGTGCGAATGCGACAATTTGTGACCAACTTTTCATTTACCAGAACAAAATAAGTGACATATTTAGATTTTTCTGAACCAAAATTAGGATTTTGAAACACTTGTTGTGTGCCTCTTGTGTGAAATCTTTATAATGAAGTAAACTATCCTTAATGTGAGGGTGAAATGAAAAGTGTAGTGGCAAAAACAGATCGTTTTAAACTCTTTTTTGAGAACCTAATTAAATGAAACATTTTTTAATGTGTAGTCAGGATAAAATGTTTTTTATTGAACAGACGCCAGCACATCAAGCAACCCGAAACTGTCAAATTTTCTCAATCATCCTTGAACCTTATGCTTTAGCGATAAAGTTGAAAATCTATTAATTTGACAGATTGTAGTAGCTTGATGTACTGGCGTCTGTACCTACCTTATAATCAGGAAAAATAATTACGTATGAAAGTGACTATCAACTTCATTAATAAGTAATTATTTTATTCCTCCTTGTGCCTACTTACCGTATTCATTATCCTTCCTTGACAATCGTACAATGCCTATAACACCGCAAATTGGCACAGTATATTATCAAATTTCCCTGACTGAACAAAAATTTTGGTAATTTATAAGATTACTTTTTTTATTATTTTTTATTAGGTCGTTTATTAGACACGTCAAACCTACCAGTATTGTATTGCCAAATTAAATATTTCGCGGTGTATTTAATGTCTGATATGAAATAATTGTTGGTTACTTAAGTAAGTATTTTGAGAACTTTACGCTCGCGGGGTAGTTGCGTAACACACTAACATTAACAATGACTTTCATTTTGACATTTCAACAACATACATTGCATTATTTACGTTGCTGACCAGACAAATTTTTCGAACATATGAAGCAATGGATTAGCAATATCCTTCAAAATGATTCAGATTGTGTTTGGTAGTGTGTTACTCAATTACCCCGCCGGTTTGTGGAACGAAAATCGACCTGTCAAAATTAAACGCATGTCATCCGATTGGCTGTTTATAATTTGACCAACCAATCTCAGCAGTTATAGGCCGAACGCTTAACTGAGACGTTGTCTGAGGTAGCTGCGCGGTGCGGGAGGGGTGATAGTTGTCACAAGTTGACGAATTACTGAGCTCTCGCATCACGTCACCACTCCCCTCCCGCACCGCGCTGCTACCTCGGGCAACGTCTCAGTTAAGCGGTCGGCCTATAATACCCACTTAACAACTTTTGTGTTGATTTTCGTTCTAGTAACCGAGCGTACAGTATTCGTTGTGAAATCAATTAAAATTCGTTACAAATATGAAAACATGGAGTTTCAGCAGTGCTATTCTGTAAAAATCTCACCGTGAAAACTTAGGTGAAGTGAGCTTCAAGTGAGCTTTCAATGTGTCAATCTCTAATATCAGTGGAATGACAGCTCACTGTATCTAAGTTTTCTCTGTGATATTTTTATAGAATGAAAAAATACAGATGATCAAATAAATATAATTTGACAAACACTCGTTAATTTACCGAACGCCATCTCAGGAAGGCGGTTAAATACTTATCTACTAGAAAAAGAGTTATCTGTAATAGTATCCGGAACGATAATTTTAACGATTAAAGACTTATAACCACGATGTTTTTCTTTTATTTTTCTTTTCCACCGTCAATTTGTTTGGACAAATTTCATTCAAAGCGTAAAATACTCATGGTTTATTCAAAGAAATCTCCAAACTTGCTGGTTGACAGTTTCCCGTGACCCAAGGGCAGGGCCCGTATTCGCTATGACCGCTTAATGATTCCTTACTTCGAAACCACGTTAATTCCTTAGTTAATCTCGACATCTGTTTTTTTTTATTTTATTTATTTATTTCCAAATTACATCTATCCTTACAGGGAAACCTATTGCGATAGTGTACATATCTTATCCTAATTAATTTCTTATCCTAACTTATTACTATGATTAAATTTTGTAACTTATTACAAACAATGCATTCTTTGTGAACTCACTCAGAGAACAACAGAAAAGGTCCGAGCCACTAGCTATGAGGTTGAGAGTGCGGAGTGCACGCGACAGTGTTAATATAACGTAAGTATTGTTTTTTTTTTTTAATCTTTTGTTTTAGGGTAATAAAGTATTGTCTATGACACAATGAACAAAACCACGCAAAATTGGCGTGGTTTGAACTGTCAAAATACCACGCTTGACAACCGTACGTAGTTTGCACGTGGTAAGATTACTCATCATCATCAGCCTAGCCTTTCCTAACTATGTTGAGGTCGGCTTCTAATCTAACCGCATGCAGCTGAATATATTACATGGAGCGACTGCCTATCTGACCTTCACAACCCAGTGACTGGGTAGTACGATACCCCTTGGTAAGACTGGTTGTCAGATACTACCGACAACCCGTAACGACTGACACAGATCCACGAATGACAGCCGGGACCAACGGCTTAACGTGCTTTCCGAGGCACGGAGAGGTCTTGATATGTGAAGATGGTCACCCATCCACGGACCAAGCGTAGCTTAACCTGATCGATTGACCTGTGCGGCTGTTATTACTTAGCCACAAGCCCCTCGTGGTAAGATTACTCGGAGAATAATAATTACCATATAGAACTGGGGTCCTAGCTTGTACCTTGGCCAGAGGCCAAGTATTGCAATAAAACGTGGCAATGCCGCCAGTCTCTCGGGTATATATTACCAGTCGACAGCGATGCGGAGAAATGTGCCTAAGCCATATTTTAGTTTGTTAATAGTTTGAGTTAGGTTAAGCGTATGTACAGACGCCAGCACTGTGCTGGCGTCTGTACATACGCAGCACATCAAGTACCCGAAACTGTCAGATTTTCCCAATCAATTTTAAACCTTATGCTTTAGCGCTAAAGTTGAAAATCTGTTAAAGAAATCTGACAGATTGTAGTAGCTTGATGTGCTGGCGTCTGTACCTGTCCATAAATTTTAGATATGAAATCCAACATTTTTCCCTTAATTTCATTAATTTCTAAGAACTTTTGACGAATTTGTAAAATGCCCGTCCATCAGTCGGTATTTATTTTATTTAGGAAAATAAACGGTTACATATTACAATGATATGGCATAGAACTGAAGACTAAAATGGGAGTATAAAGGTAACAACATTTTATAATATAAAAAAGTTAAACAAACACCCGATCCGACTATGAGATAGCAAAGACGGTTATTAACGAGTTCTATAAACTCATAAGTACGTAAAGTACGAGGACGTATTCATATTTAATTTATGTAGGTATACGTTAGTCTGTGCCAAGGTCTCAAGTCTAAAGCAACAAATTAATTGGCCAATAAAAACTAAATACCATTACCGGCAAGTCGAGGGACAAAACCATTTTTTTTGTTTACGTTCCTTGAATTCTCTGGAACTCATACCTACCTCCTAGCTATCTGCTACGACTATGAGTATAAAACAGTAAAGTCAGGGTTTAGTAACCTAACTGTAGTCGGTAAACTAGCTGGTAGGTAATATGTCTCTTGAATAGATTTTCAACTTCAACTTTACGTCTAAACCATAAGGTTCCAAGTTGATTGGGAGAATTTGACAGTTTCGGGTAGCTTGATGTGCTGGCGTCTGTACTCGTACATGTTGGTTTCGAAATGTCCACAAGACATTGAAATGACAAGGGGTGCTATTCTGTAAAAATCTCAACGTGAGAACTTAGGTGAAGTGAGCGGGAAGTTAGCTCTGTCATTCCACTATTAAGTGCTCACTTCTCTTATGATTTCACGGTGAGATTTTTACAGAATCGACCGGCTGTATGAATCCTATAATTTTACTAAAGTATTTCTTGAACCAAAAATTCCAAGACATTGTGTTGTGACATCCACCAACCCGCACTGGGCGTGCGTGGCGGATTATCTCCCACTCCTCACAGAAAGGAGGCCTGTCTCCCTGCAGTGGGAACTTTTTATACTCATAGGCTGATTGTGACTAACCAGTTTCTGCCCGCGACTTAGCCGCGTGAAATTTCTTTTCCCCGACCCATCGCGTCGCATCGCATCGCCCACCCGCGCTATTACTCCGTGTTCGCTTAGCGGTCTTTGTGACTTTTTTTGGTTTTTGCTCGGCTTCTGAGAGTCCTAGATCATCCGTGATGTTAAGTAGCCTTCCTCAAGAATTGGGCTATAAAACGCAAAACCAATTTTTCAAATGCGACTGGTAGTTCCAGAGATTAGCTCGTTCAAACAAACTGTTCAGCTTTATTATTAGTACCTATTAATATACTAATGCCAAACGATTGTTTCATGCAAAATCCGCTAGTTCGTAAACTGTATTAATACTAAAACGTTAACACCGCGAAACATTTACATATTGTAATTTTATTTTAAAATTGCAAAGCGCACGCGGGCGTCATGCGGAACGGCCTAGTTTTTATGAAGCACGCTATTACACTTAATTATATTCTTTTTCACACCTGCTCGCTAACGTCAAATTAAGTATATTATGTCTTGCAAACCTAACCTAAAGCAAGCCCTAAACTCTAGCCCGGCATTAATATTGTATTGACGGTCCGCTGGTCGGGCCGGTGGTAGTAGGATTTGAATTTGGAACGTCAACTGAGAAAATCGTATGGAAACATTAACCTTAAAAAAAAAATCTCTTAATGTAGGTACAGGTCGACCAAAGAGTTTTCACTTCATAGGTTTTAGTCTCCGTCGACGAATAAAATGATCGGTTGCTGTGGCGCGTATAGATTAGTGTAAGTTGAGTCTACTACAGGATGGTAAGAACATCGACGTGCAAACTGTAACCATGGATTCTGAATCCCTCTGCGATGAAATTTCGGATCTGTTCTTAAAAAAAAATTTGCTGTTCCATATATTTTGACCGCGAAGGTATTGCAGTTTTCTATGGAACAGCAGATTTTTTTCTTATAATCTTCGAAAAATTTCTAGAATCATGTGCTGAATTCATGGTTACAGTTTGCCCGTACTATAAAATAGCTAATAAGAAAGCCACTAATAAGGAAACCCAAATAGGTATAAGTCTAATAAACCCACAACCCAATAAAAAAAAATCAGACAACCAGGGCCAGTAGGTACAGTTACAAAAAAAAAAAACAGCATTAGAAGGTACATACAAAAATAAAAGAGGAATCTAATGTCGCTTCATCAACCCGCACCTCTCACATGCAGATTGATGAATGCTAGCATCAGGTGGCTTATCATCATACACTATCAGTAGCAATGGGTGTCATTTTGACAGTTCAACAACATTCATTGCGTTATTTACGTAGTTGAGCAGACACATTTTTCGAACATATGGAGCAATGGATTAGCAATATGCTTCAAAATGATTCAAATTGAGAGTAATAGTGTGTTACGCAATTAGGGTGCAGGATTCTTCTTGCTGTGCTCAGCAGTTGGTTGAAGTCGCGACCTAGACTGACGACACGGTCAATTTTAGCTAAACGCTAAACAAATTGGAATATTTTCACATAGTAGGTAACAATAAAAGCACAATCGTTAATCGTTATTACAGTCGCTCCATGTAAAATACTGGTATTCAGCTGCCGTTAGACTGAAAGCTGACCCCAACTTAGTTGGGTAAAGGCTAGGCAGATGATATGAGGTAACCAATTTAGTTATGCTACGAAAAAGCGAATTACATTTCGCGCGCTCTCTGTGTTACAGCGAGACGTCGAGCGGTCTGTGAGAGAGGACGCACAAAGGCTCGTTCGCTTTATCGCGACAGAGTGTGGGCGCAGCATTATGATACGACTACATTGTCGCGATAACGCGAACTACAATTCGCGGGACTTCTGTTGTACAGCGAGACAACGAGCGGTGTGCGAGAGAGAGCGTGCGATGTGAAGTTCGCGTTATCGCGACAATTTTAGCTCTAGGTAACTGTAGGCACAGAATAATAATAATAATAATATTGCACAACTTTCACACAACGCCATCTAGTCCCAAACTAAGCAGAGCTTGTGCTATGAGTAGGTACTAGACAACTGATAAACATATATTTATATTTCTAAATACATACATATTATAGATAAAGAAAAAATGATCGTGCTCATCACACAAACATCATCTGTCCTGGGTGGGAATCGAACCCCATGAACTGGCGTATAGTAATCAGGGCCACTGACCACTAGACCAACAGGCCTGCCTAGAAAGTTCTAGAAATTTCCCAAATCGTTAAAGACTGTTCGCGTTTAACCAAAGACTTATATTCTCTATGCGTTTAACCCTTTACCGCATAGGAAACCATATATGGTTTGACATGTTTACAGTTTATTCTAAAAAACTAGCGTATAAATCCTAATGGGGTTGGTTTGTTTTTCATATCATTAGCAATAATAAAAAAATTTAAAAAACAACCGACTTCCAAAAAAACACTACAAAGTGAAAAATAATTTTAATTTTGGAAGTCGGTGTCGCTGGTTCCGCATTTTGGTTTTTTGACACCGACTTCCGAAATTAAAATTATTTTTCACTTTGTAGTGTTTTTTTGGAAGTCGGTTGTTTTTTTTATATAAAATTTTTTATTTTTCACTTTTTAGTTATATCTACCCCAATCAAATTCATGTAAACACTACTTGCTATGTAAATATCAGTGACAGGAAGCTGCATCTGCGTTTATAGGGTACAGACGTGATGTTATGTGGTGCGATTGCGTAAACAATGCATACATATGCGATAGCAGCAATCGCGGTAGTTTTACTGGTATTAATTATTATTATAATAAAAAAAATTATAACCTTTGTAGTGAGTACAGGCGTGATATTATGTTGAGTGATGGTGTAAACAATGCTTAGATATGCTATAGCAACAATCGCGGTTAATCTGCTGTTATTTATTGAAGAGTTCCCCCGATTTCTACAAGATCCCATCATTAGATATTGAAATGGTGACAATGGGACCACACGGGAGGCACCAGCTTTCAAATAAAAAAAGAATCATGAAAATCGGTTCACCCAGTCGGTTATTATGAGGTAACAAACATAAAAAAAAAAAAAAAAAATACAATCGAATTGATAACCTCCTCCTTTTTTTGAAGTCGGTTAAAAACACAACTATTTGGTCTATCATCACATACCACTTAGAAAAAAAAAAAATACACTAAAATTAATTCTGAAGCTTTAATAAAGACATTAACATAACAAAAAAAAATTGTCACTTATCACTATCATCACTACATAGTATAAAACAAAGTCGCTTCCCTGTCTGTCTGTCCCTATACAGTGTGTCCGGACATGGACTAGCGATATTCTAAATACTTAAATATAAGCTATTTTAAAGTACTATTACACTATAGGCTTGGGTCCAATACACTTCCCCGCTATGTGGCAGCCATTTTGTTTTTTTTGTTGAAATATGCTCTATGCGAGTACAAAAAAAATCATATATCTCAAAGTTTTAGTCATACTGAGATAAAAATAGGCTTATTCGGAAGGCAATAATATTGTCTACCGTCTGCATTACAAAGCAATGTGTTCACAATTCCATAACTTTTGAAAAAAAATGTGAAAGTCGAAAAAAAAATCAAAAAATTATGCAATTCAACCAATAATGGTTAATTACTACAAAAACAACCCCGAGAACTTTTTTATTTTTTATACTAGATCGACAGTTTTTGAGCTACGCTACAATGCAACATAAAATTCACAACTGTATGTTTAATACTTTAAGAGTTATTGTTGTTTGAACATAGCGTATGCGCAAGCACAAAACGTCTTTGTTAACCGCCAGAGTGTCATTTATGGCATTCACTGTATTCCATCTGAGAGCAGGCGAGAAATACTGTTCGTTACTACCGTGAGTAAGCGAGATAGAACGTATTAGTCCACTACCTGAAACAAAATCAGTTTTAAGGACAAATTATTAGTTGGGTTAGTTTAGTTGTCCCTCGCCCTGCGTTGTGATCGCTATCGCTACTTTCACTTACCGTCCGTGCTGTTTACGTGCTGCGTTAGTGTTTTGTATTTAAAAGTGTGATAAAGTATGGCACAGCGTCAATATTCATCGCAACATATTGCTGACATACACTTTGTGTATGGCTTTTGCAATGGAAGTGCAAATTTGGCTGTACAAGAATATCGACGAAGGTACCCTAACAGGCCTACACCGAGTCGCCAAACTTTTATCGACGTGCATTCAAGATTAGCGGAAAGAGGTATTCAAAGAGCTGTTAATGAACGCAATCGCTTGGTATCGCCCGAAGATGAAGAAGAAGTGCTTAGACTAATAACCAATGATCCTAGACTAAGCGTTAGACGGATTTCAGTGCAACTTCGAATGTCTAAGTGGCATGTATGGAGAATTTTGAAAAGAGAAGGGTTACACCCTTATCATTTTCGACGGGTTCAAGACGTGATCGAACCAGATTTTGCTGCGAGATCTGTGTTTTGTTCGTGGATAAATAGAAATTTGAGACAGAACCGTAATTTTTTACAAAGAATACTGTGGACTGATGAAGCCAAATTTACAAGAGCTAGATTACAAACCACAGAAACGACCATCTCTGGTGCTCCGCAAATCCAAGGGCGGTGCGCCCAAGCTCATTTCAACATGAATTCTCAGTAAATGTGTGGGCCGGCATAATCAACGATAGGCTGATAGGGCCATTGGAATTGCCACCTACATTAAACGGCGCTAGATTTTTAGAATTCTTACAGACACAGTTTGCGGACAGCCTCATGGACCTACCTCTATCATACCGTCGGCGTATGTGGTTCCAGCTCGATGGTGCACCCGCGCATTTTTCTCGAGCAGTGAGAGAATATTTAAATAATAATCTACAGCCGTGGATCGGTCGTGGTGGTGTAGTAGCGTGGCCGCCTCGCTCACCCGATTTGACACCCTTGGATTATTTTTTGTGGGGTCATATGAAACAAAAAGTATACGCTACAGTTCCAAATACCAGGGAAGAACTCGTCGCAAAAATTATGGCAGCCGCCGAAGAAATTAGATCCGATTTGGATTTAATTAGGCGCTCATCAACCCAGGTGGCACAGAGAGCCGTAGTGTGTCTACAAGCTGGAGGTGGCCACTTTGAGCAACTGCTTTAGATATTTTAATCTTCATTTAATATTGGAAAAAACATTAAATAAAATTCAATATGAATGTTATGTTTTTTTAATGATTTCCTGTTTAGGGTTCCGACAAAGGCCTTTTGTGCTTGCGCATACGCTATGTTCATACAACAATAACTCTTAAAGTATTAGACATACAGTTGTGAATTTTATGTTGTATTGTAGCTTAGCTCAAAAACTGTCGATCTAGTATAAAAAATAAAAAAGCTCTCGGGGTTGTTTTTGTAGTAATTAACAATTATTGGTTGAATTGCATAATTTTTTGTTTTTTTTTTCGACTTTCACATTTTTTTTTAAAAGTTATGGAATTGTGAACATATTGCTTTGTAGTGCAGACGGTAGACAATATTATTGCCTTTCGAATAAGCCTATTTTTATCTCAGTATGACTAAAACTTTGAGATATATGATTTTTTTTGTACTCGCATAGAGCATACTTCAACAAAAAAAACAAAATGGCTGCCACATAGCGGGGAAGTATATTGGACCTAAGCCTATAGTGTAATTGTACTTTAAAATAGCTTATATTTAAGTATTTAGAATATCGCTAGTCCATGTCCGGACACACTGTATATGCTTAGATCTTTAAAACTCCGCAACGGATTTTGATGCGGTCTTTTTTAGTAGATAGAGTGATTCAAGAGGAAGGTTTATATGTATAATACATGCATAATATAGTAGAGAAACACTGATAATTTTAGAGGTTTCTAATGTGATGTCGTAAATAAACACATTTTTTTGCACTTACATTGTAAACGCTGGCTGAACCATTCAAGATAGATCAAAATAATGTACTACAGTATTGTACACCTTAAAAAGTTCTACAAAAAAGTCCGCGATGGTATATGTCTATCTCTTAGGGATAACCCACAATAACCATTTTTTATCCTTAACTTTTTACGAGAAATAATGGCTTATTTAAGAAGCAATTTTAGGCAATACAGCATTAATCCTTATCTAATTAAGTACCTTAAAAACATTGTGCATTTCATATAGATCATTATGGCCCTTTACAGCATGTAATTTAAATGAATATTTTTGAAGATATTACAGTTTTAAAATGCGGGCGCTACCGGCTGGGCAGTCGGCCGGTGGCGCTTGAAACTACCCAACGGATTTTCAACTTTATAACTAAAGTATAAGGTTCAAAGTTGATTGGGAAATTTTGACAGTTTCGGGTAGCTTGATGTGCTGGCGTCTGTACTACAGTATTGTACACCTTAAAAAGGTCTACAAAAAATCCACAATGGTATATGTCTATCTCTTAGGGATAACCCACAATAACGATTTTTTATCCTATACTTTGTGAGAAATATTGGCTCTAAAATTATCAGTGTTTCTCTACTATATTATGCATGTATTATACATATAAACCTTCCTCTTGAATCACTCTTTATCTATAAAAAAAAACCGCATCAAAATCCGTAGCGTAGTTTTCAAGATCTAAGCATACATAGAGACAGACAGACAGCGGGAAGAGACTTTGTTTTATACTATGTAGTGATCAGCATTGCACCCGTGCGAAGCCGGGGCGGGTCGCTAGTTTAATATATCATGCAGTAAAGGGTTAAAATACCTGTACAATTTCTTGCTAGTATGCACGTCATCCAATTCGATGCGGGTGGTAGATTCGATACAACCATACAAAGGATATAGATTACATCCTTTTAAATCTTATTCCTAATGCATCATCGATTCCAACCGTGTAGTTAATGATCTCTGAAAATGTAAAGTCAATGCCGCTGCTATGTTTGTAAGGCTGTCACACTATTATGTTCTAAATTTGGACGTGATTTACGTCATAGTGAGGGATATAATCATAACAAAAAACCAAACGGTCATTAAATTGACGTAAATCACATTAATTTGATTGAAATCCAATAAATGTGGGTCAAATTGAATAAGTTATCGAAACTCCGCAGAAGTGATGGATATCGATGTCTGGGTAATGCTGGGTAATGTTTGTAAGACTGGTTGTCAGACTTTCGGGCTTCTGACGACTCGCAACGACTGTCAAAGATCCACGAATGACAGACGGGACCAACGGCTTAACGTGCTTTCCGAAGCACGAAGGAGTCTCGGTATGTAAAGATGGTCATCCATCCACGGACCAACCGCGGCAAGCGGAGCTTAACCTGATCGATCGACCCGTGCGCTGTTATTACTTAGCCTTACACTGCTGGACGTAGACTTCGCCCAATCACAGAACACAAATTTAGTGCAAGGCCCATGTTGCACAACAACACCCTTTTCTGCCTTACGCATCCAGTCTCTCCCAGACGCCATTTAATATTTAAGGTCGTCGATCCATTCAACCGGGGGCGTTCCATTTACTACGTCTGCTACGCAGTACAATTCCAACTACATATAATCGTTCGTATAGAAAGTCAGTTATTTTGAAGAGATTAAAACTTGATTAAGCCAGATATAACTTTTCCCAGGAATTAGTCAAGAGAAATCGATATACGTTTTTCTGTTCTTAGAATTGCTTGTTATAAGTAGGTAAAGACGAGTATACATAATTATGTGTCTCAATGTATAATTGAGGTGTGGGCGGACTGTGGGTCGTGCACTTCGGTTCGACCTATCCTGTAATCCCGACCTTAGTTTTTAATCACTTCTATCTTAAGGTCTTGCGGTCAGCACCATAACGAGGGGCCAATTATTTTTTATTAAAAAAAAATAAGGAGGGGTCTGCGGGTTCCAAGAGCGCCTTTATCGGAGTACGTGCGGTCGTGGGATCGGCCGCACATGGTGACAGGGCCCGCTAGACATGGCGGGCTGATACTGATGCTAGTTGAGGGTGCGGCGAATGTACAGATGCCAGCACATCAAGCTACTACAATCTGTCAGATATCTTTAATAGATTTTCAACTTTAGCGCTAAAGCATAAGGTCCATAGTTGATTGGGAAAATCTGACAGTTTCGGGTAGCTTGATGTGCTGGCGTCTGTACATGTATCTCCCAGCTCATGGTAGTAGAAGGGACAGTGGGGTTTTAGTCGGTAGGAGTCCGACATAACCAAGAAGATTCCCCCACGGAAAAAAAGATATACAATTATTAAGTACCTAATTAGGAATTGACAAAATGTCATGCTCACTTAAATGTCTCGTGTGTGTTGGATCATTCGGTTCGCTACAAAATGGTTCAGCTGGATGGGGCTGATCCACGCATGGTCGTGAACGGGCGCTATCAGTTGTGTTGTGATCATCTCTTCACTGCCAGGACTCATTTTTTAAATGAAAGCCATTCGATTCGAGAGTTTTAAGACAAATTATATTTAGTGACGAATTCTGGGAAATGTTCAAAAATACATCAAAATTGGCTTTTCTCTAATCCCATGAATTTTCGCCTAGGCGTTATGGGGTGCTTAATTGTTGCAAATGGGTCACACTTTCAAGTCCTGCAAGGAATACCTCAAATTACCAGTCACCCTGTGTATAGAAGCAACAAGAATAATGTAGGTACCCAGGATTTGTAATATCTTGATTTAAAAGAGTGTCCTTGGAGTTTCTTTCCCGTTCTTCTCCTTAGATATCTACGTTTTGGAATGGGCAGCTTCAACTTTCTAACTGACCGTTTCCTTGACAGTTCAAAAGTGCATGTAAATAGTTTAATTGAAACATTGTAATAAGATTTGAGTTTGGGATAAAAACACAGAAGTGTCCTCGCGAACACTTCACAAAGTTTTCGCAGGGTTTTCAATACAGATTAAATCTTCACAAAAGATCAAAGGACAATGCAAATAATGCCTTGCAAGTTGGGCTCAAAAAAAAAAGTAATTGTGCAGGGATAAGACGGGGGTCAAATTATAGGGGTTCATATTATATATGGACATATGTCATTCATATTTGATAAGACGCCAAAAATATTCGTCGTGGAAAAAAAAGAGATATGACCAAAAATACATTTTGCTTTTAATAAAATACTAATAGCTTTTTATTTTATACGATACTAAAACTTACGACCTTTACAGCCATTGACTACGATACTCGTAGCCATTATGAAATCAGTGTAAGTATGTACATAAATAACTCTACCCAATTCCAACATCTGATAATTATGCATACATTTTGAAGACGTCATGGACCTTTATTTTTTATTTCCCAGGGCCAATTTACCCGACGTAGAAATAAAAGTTTATCGTATTTATGGGATCTACAAATTAGGGTATGTCTGAGCTCTGCACAGTTACTTTTTTTTTGGAGCCCAATCAATTGCACCATTCTTTCCCAGACTAAACTGCTATGGATATTTCACGAATGTCCGAAGGCCTTGCCGTGGCGTCGTCGTATTAACATTTTACTTATTTGCCAAGATGCCTGAAACCGTAGTTCCTACAAGCCGTTTTTTTTCGTGTCTGTCTACTTAAATGTTGCATAGAATGTGAGCGCAGACACCTATGAGTCATAATGTATTGGCTCGTTATTGTAAACTAGCTGTGCCCGTGACTTCGTTCGCGTGCATGTCGTAACATGGGTACTTATTATTTTTTTTTTTTGCGCGGAACCCTCAGTCTTTTTCTAAAATAAAACCCCTTGTATAACATCACCTATCTGCCCGTGAAAGTCCCGTCTAAAGCTGTTCAGCCGTTACGGCCCTTTCCCACGGCAAGATCCCGTTTTTTGCAAGTACTGTTTTTTGAAGGATCCCGTTTAGTGGTGTACGTGTTTAAATATACATACATATTCACACAGGCATCCTGTTTGCCGGATACTGCAAGCAGGATGCATGTGTGAATACATATATTTAAACACGTACACTACTAAACGGGATCCTGCAAAAAACCGTACCTGCAAAAAACGGGATCTTGCCGTGGGAAGACCGCTTACGGAGATTAGCCGGAACAAACAGACAGACAGACAAAATATTTGAAAATTTATCTTTTATTATAAGTACTGTATACTACGAGTATGCGTTACTTATACAACGTGTAACGTTAAATGCGCAAAACCTGAAAATAGATTGATCAGAATAACGAGCAGAATTAATTGAACCACTTTTTAATATAGGTCACATTTAACAAAAAATATTCATTGAAAACGTTGCCGTGTCTATTTATTAATAGGTCAAGCAACCTAATGTCAGCGCGGCGCAGCGGCCCGGTGACGACTCCTCCCTCGGTAAAGCGTCGTCGCAGACGCAAGAAACGATCAGAATGGCCAGTAAAACTAAAACAGCATATAAAACCATTACATTTTTTTAAGGACTTATTTTCTTTCTGAAATAGGTCAATTGAATTAAATTTCAGTTGAGGTGTCTGAGGTTTTGCGCATTTAACGTTACACGTTGTATAAAAGATACATTTTCAGGGTCAAATTAAATTAGTTAGCGTATCTCCGTAGACGTGCTGGGTATTATATCTAAACAAGATAAAATAAAAATAAATTAATTTGATCACGTTTTTTTTGTTTCATCTATCGTGCAGGTATGAGGTAACACTTAGTCACTTCATATATCAGTTAAAATATTAGTTTTTTTTTTTTATTACTTCACAGATGTGTTGGGTATCGATATCTAAACACAATAAAATAAAAAAATACATAATTATGTCATATCCATATGTTTTTTTTTTTACTGTATAAATGAGGAGCGTCGGAACGAAAACCGATATATCGAATTTACCATATTTTTCACAAATTAAAAAAAAGCTTGTAAGTTTTTTAATGTTACAAAATTGGAAAATCATAGCATGTCAATTTGCAGTTAAAGTGACATCGATTGATGTGTGAAACTTGACGGAGGGTAGATACTTAATTTAGGGAGATACTTGGCGGACAAGTATGGATATATCGGTTTTTGACGCGATCATTATGGATATATCGGTTTTTGACGAAACCAAAATGGATATGTCGGTATGGAACTGAATTGAATTTGAACCGACCATTGTTGAATTGTGTAAAACTTAATAAGAATTATCGGTTTTTAATCCAACAACAAGAACATGTTGAATTTAAAAATGTATTTGTCGGGTTTGATTTGACCACAGTATTTTAATATTTTTTTTAAGATGGATGTAACTGTTTTTTTAATTGATTTCTTTCCTGAAGGGTGTATAATTAAACATTTTGTAACAGAAAAAAAAAAAAAATGTCTTAATTAAGACATATCGGTTTTTGTTCCGACGCTCCTCAAATAATAAAATAAAAAAGATTTTCTCAACTCCTACTTCAAGTAACAACACTACCAGCGGTCGTTGAACCAAAAAAAAACAAGCATCAAATCTTTTTTTTTTTTATCGTGTGTATATATCGATACCAATCACGGATGAGGAGTTTAATAGCTAATTTAATGATTGACGAAAAGGCGAGAGTGAAGTGTATTGATACTTTCTCTATACCTAGGTACCCACCTACGTACTCGCAATCATTAAATAGGAAGGTACAGGTGAAGTGAAAGTATCAAAATCTTATGAAAGGATGGCGAATTGTTAGGTAGGTAGATACATTCTATAAGCTATTCTAGCTTACAGTAACATGACTCCACGCCAAAAGTAATCGGGCTTGCAAATATTTGTACGAGCATTGTACAGACGCCAACACATAAAGCTGCCCGAAACTATCCAATTTTTCCAATGAACTTTGAACCTTATGCTTTAGCGATAAAGTTGAAAATCTAGTAAGAAATTTTACAGATTGTTGTAACTTGATGTGCTGGCGTCTGAACTAAGACTAATGTTAAAGCTATGTATGTAATTACAAATAAATTGGATTTTATGATCTGGAAAATAAATGATTATGAATTTTTTTCAAACTAGGCTGAGAATCAGCCGTGCGATTTTGCAACCATCTCACCGTGAAAACTTGGGTGAAGTGAGCGTGGAGTGAGTCGTTAATAGTGTCAATTCCTAGCATCAGCATGACTCACAGCTCACTCTAAGCTCACTTCACCTTAGTTATCACGGTGAGATTTTTCCAGAATCGACCGGCTGTACTTTTCAAACGTCAAAATACATAAGACAGTTCCCTAAAACGCCCGCCCTTCACCACTTCCTAGTGCTCTAGTTGGGAAGAAGTGGCGTAAAAAATTTTCCACAGTATACCTATATCTTTATAACAGCAATAAGTAGGTATCCAGTTAGGGCCGATCCTCACTATAAAGCCGTTTTTCGTTCCCGGTCCAATCTCGGTTTGATAAAAATTATCAAATAAAAATTTACAGGGTTAGTTTTCAAAGACCAGCCAAATTTAAGGGTGGGGTATAGACCATCAAACTGAACAATTTTCTCCATGGGACCAACATCGTAATCGCGAATAAAAATTCAGCCGTCCCATACGTTTAGGTCGAGTGCGTATCGAAGTTTTCTATGGGACAGTTGATAAATTTTTCGCGATTATGATATTGGTCCCATAGAAAAATTTGTTCAGTTTGATGGTCTGTACCACATCCTTAAATTTGGCTGGTCTTTGAAAACTAACCCTATGTCTGCATTCATACTATCCGTAACAGTCAAGTTTCGCTCGAATCCAATTCCAACACGATCCAAAGCCGATCCTCACTATTAGAACTGAGTCAGATTGTATAATGTGAACATGATACGACTTTACCAGACCGAAATCGGATCGAGAACGAACTATGAACGGCATTATAGTGAGGATCGGGCCTTAAGTAGGTTCAAAGTCGATTGGGAAATTTTGACAGTTTCGGGTAGCTTGATGTGCTGGCTTCTGTTCATTAACCTTTTGAACGCCAATCACTTGTGTACAACGAACTTGTATACAAGTGATTGGCGTTCAAAATGTTAAAAAACATTTTATCCTGACTACACATTAAAAATGTTTCATTTACTTAGGTACTGGTCTGTAACTAATTTTTAATTTCAGGGCAGAATATGAAATCAGACTTTATTGCTGAAAACGGAAAGAATAGGCACTTACCTATTACTCGGCTTTCGCAATTTGGCAGAACGACTACGAATCACCAATTTGTACTATGGAACCCATCTAAATGCTAATAGGATTGGCATCTGCCACAAATTCCCTAAAGCTCTTGTGATCCAGACGTATTTGACTCGGGTAGGTTACCTATTTCGAATTTTCGATACATTTCAATGGTATAAACAATTAATCATTACCTACTTATGTTACTTGTTTTTCCGCTTGTAATATTGCAGAATGTACCCTAGCTGTTTGATGTGTACTACGTGAGCTCGACAAATGGATGTGCGATTAACGCTTATCCGACCAAACTGTACGGCGACTCACCATAGTTCGAATGCACGCGATTTAGAGAAGGCGCTTGGACAATCCCACACGACTATAGATCGTTATCTCAAATCGATGTGATATCGCAAAGTGATGTCACGTTGGACACCTCATGCGTTAACGGACCATGACCGGGCCGTTCGTGTGGCCATCTCTCAAAGTTTGTTACTTCGTCCGCACAGACGAGACTTTCTCAAGGACATTATTACAAGTGACGAGAGCTGGATACATTATGAAACTAACACGTGTCATGCCTATTGGATTCCTCGCGGGGAAAACCCACCAGCCCTGCCTAAACTTAATGAACACAGTCGTAAGATTATGTTGTCTGTTTTCTGGGATTGGCAAGGAATGATTTTCTGGGAACTCCCCGAATCTCATCAGACTATTAACGCCAGTCTGTATACGCAGCAGTTTCGCAAACTAGCAGAGATTTTAAAAATTAAGCGGCCAAAACGACTTGGAGTCCAACTTTTCATGACGACGCACGACCTCATTGCGCCAAGTTAACACATAAACAGCTGGAGGAGCTGGGATGGCTGACTGTTCCACATCCACCGTATAGCCCGGATCTTGCGCCTTCAGACTCTCATTTATTTCGAGCTCTTAAATTTCAGTTACTAGGAAAAAAAATCGAAAATTCAGGAAGTATTAAAATTGAACTTGAAAATTTTTTCGAGTCCCAGCCTGCCTCATTAAGGGAGAAGGGTATTAAAATTTTGCCCAGTAGATGGCTGCCTGTTGTTGATAACGAGGGAGACTATACAGGTTGAAATTGAAAACATGCGACAAATAGAAATGAGAGATTGTACTCATCATTGTGAACAACTTTTACTATGAGATAAAACCTGAAATCGCGAAAAAAAAATCAGCTGTTCCCTACATTTATGTTCGCATAACTCGTCAAAATGTAGGGAACAGCTGATTTTTTTTTCGCAATTTCAGTCTTGGTCCCATGGTAAAAGTTTTTCATAATGATGAGTAACGTAAACGCACCTAATAACGACCCGTTAAAATCCGCGCTCATTACCGCCCTATTCAGAAAACTATCATTTTTATGTCATGTATTAAAGCTACACCATTGGTTGCTTTAAAAAAAATGTAGATGTATTTGTATTGCAAATGTTTATCTCTTTTTTGCGTGCGTAACTCGAAGATTTAAATAATAATTGCTGAGTTCGTCCGTGGACACCGACCTTAGTGCATTTTCCATAGTGTGGCATTCCCGATGGCGTAAGTACTCTTGTTTCTTTTTTAGCAGAAGATTATATCGTAAAGCATTTTAATGTAACTTCTAGTTCTTTTGATGCATTTTTGATACTTTCAGGAACACAAGTAATGATTCATTTTAATGAGATACTATTTTATTTTGCTTAAATTTCAATTTTAAAAATAGGCGGTAATAGGAACAAAAATCACAATTTTATTCCTATTGTCGACCCATGTCGCTGATAAGTACTTGTCGTATCTTTTGTGTGCCATGATTTTTGTTAAAATGCATAAATTAATAGGCAGGAGGCTATACTAACTCAGTTCCTTAGTATGTTAACTTATATTTGAGCTATTAACGCCATATATTCAAGAGCTTTAGTAGCCATATACACTAACTTTGTTCTTATGTAAATATTTTGATGAATAAAGGAGGTATAATTTTTAAATATTGTATTTTTATAGTTGAAATATCATTATTTTTAAATATTTTTAGCAACCGCACCACTTAAAATCATATACATGTACAAAAATCACATGTATTTACACAATTCATACACATTCCCTTGGGTCGGTCATAGGTTATACGATTTCCTTTAAGAAAACCTATTACCGATCTACTTGTACATTTACGACGGACCCCATACTACATGTTTTTTTATTTGGTATTTATTTTCAAGTAAACATAAAGTTATTTAATAGACATTATAGTATTCCATAATAAACATATAGCGCATACACAATCACATCTCGGCCGCATATGCGGCCCAGATATGATTGTGGATTTGATTCAGAGTCAGATGAATCTATTTTTTAATCTTATTTTTTTTTTCCAAAGGTTAATTTTCTTAATTTGTTTTATATTATAATATTTGATTTTGATTTGACATGACTGCTAGAATTAAGATTTCATTCTAATTTTATATTTCTATATTACATTTTGTAAAATAATATACTAATATTACACTTTAGGTTACAAATAATTCATATTAAGTAGTATATTTTTTAAGACTTATTGAAGGCTGTTAAGAATATATAATAACGTTAAGTTTTGATAACATTTTGTAGTGAATGCTGAGATCACAGTTAATCTTAAATTTGATTCAGAGTCACATGATGCTATTTTTAATCCAAGATTTGATTTTTGATTTGACGTGACTACTAAACTTAAGAGGCGGTTTACAGTCAAGTGCCTTTTCTACTGTTTTAATAGATCACATTTTGTATTTTTTATTCTATTTACGAGTTATGATACTTTTTCAATTAGCGGCGCTAGTGGACGGTAAACCGCCTCATAAATGTTATTGTAATTTTATATGACTATGTTACATTTTTACTAAGATTCTATAATGCCATTTACTCTTGTATAATACCAAATGCCCCCAATGGTTATATATTATAGTAGTTATAATCAATGCTGGCCTTTGGTAATTTGTTATACATAATTCGTATAAACATGATATTTTTTATTGAATTAACGCTGTTAAGAATATACTATTATAAGAATACATATATATAATTGTTAAGTGTTGATAGCATTCTGTACTGCATTGGAGCATTTATATAAACAGTTGAATATACACGAGCATTTTTATTTAACTTAAACGGTTCCATTTGTTTAGTGGTCGGTATTAGGTGTCACATAAACGGTATTAGGCACACACCCGATATTTTGAGTCGGTAATAGGGACATGACCCTTTTTCCTTTTATTTAATTTTTAATTTTTTAAGTAATTCTTTGATTATCTGTTCTTATACATAACTAAAAAAATCGATAATTTCAGTACTTGAAAAAATATTTTTATTGAAGCCACATATTAAGAATGTGCTTATTTTTTGGATATCAATCTGAACTCCGCTTAAACTGGCGGTAATGGGTGCGTTTACGTTACAATCCCATTTCGATTTGTCGCATGTTTTCAATTTCACCCTGTATAATTGATTAAAAGTATTTTTTATGAATAAAAAAATATTAATAATAATTTGTCTTTTAACTGGCAATAATTTATGAGACAACCTAATAACATCATCTGCCTAGCCTTTTCCCAACTATGTTGGGGTCGGCTTCCAGTCTAACTGGATGCAGCTGAATACCCGTATTTTACAAGGAGCGACTGCCTATCTGAACTCCACAACCCAGCTGCTGGGTAATACGATACCCCTAGGTAAGACTGGTGTGGGCTTCTGACTACCCGTAACGACTGTCAATAATCTAAGAATGACAGCCGGGATCAACGGCTTAACGTGCTTTCCGAGGCACGGAGGCATAGTATAAAGAGGGGAAGTAGGTTATCTCCAGCCCAATCCGCGATATAATTGCCTACTGTCTCAGGGTTGTCACTTTTAGCAAAATTTTAATTCAGTGCAAACCAACACAGAAATGTAAAACAAATACAGAAATGTATTCAAGATTCAGAGCAGTATTATTTATAAAAAAAAGGGATAATGTAAACCGGCGCGCGGCGGGGCGGTGGGGGCGCGACTGTCCGCGCTTCGTCAGATTCGGTTGTCGCCCAAACCGCTAACAAATATTTATAGACTAAGAGCTCGTATATCATATATATCATCATAATAAAAAAATACAAAAAACTGACTAGTATTATTATATACTAGTCAGTTTTTTGTATTTTTTTGATAGGCACAATGTACACATAAAGGACCATATTTATTTTTATTTTTAATTAATACAAACATATCTATTGAATCACACATTTCTTACAAAATTCATCATGATCACACATTTTTTATTCATTTAGCGGTGCCGAAAAGCCGTGACGCGCGAACCTCGTGCGGTGTTAGCCCCGACTGGCGCTGTGAGAAACGGGTCGAGATTTTGTTTAAGTGTGCGTGCGCGACGCATAGATACTTTGGCGCACACATACAAGCCGCGCGCGGTGCGTTTGTATGAAGATAACTTACTTCCCCTCTTTATACTATGACGGAGGGGCCTCGGTATGTAAAGATGGTCACCCATCCACAGACCAACTGCGGCAAGCGTAGCTTAACCTGATCGATCGACCTGTGCGGCTGTTATTATTTAGCCACGGGCCCCTATTTTGGAACTAACAATTAACAAATAATTGTTACTTTACACAGTAGTGTAGTGCTATATGTCAGTTTTGTTGTTTACTTTTGTTACTAACTACTAACTAGCTTAACTATACCTAAGTTATTGCGAATGTGTGGATTACAATCCATATCAGGATTATTAACTGCCTTTAAAAAAATATGCAATAGGTAATAGTACAGCTCTGAACACGTCATTCTTATTTGTAAGCCAGTTTCGCCGCCCGGTTTAAGGTGCTTGAAAAATTATGTAGGTAGGTACCTATTAGGTATGAAATGAAACGTACTGAGATAGAATATACAACTTAAATAACGCACAACCTCATAAAGGGTCATTGTACTCATCATTATGAACAACTTTTACTATGGGACCAAAACTGAAATCGCGAAAAAAAAATCAGCTGTTCCCTACATTTTTACGAGTTATGCGAACATAAATGTAGGGAACAGCTGATTTTTTTTTTCGCGATTTCACTGATTTCAGGTTTGGTCGCGTAGTAAATGCTGTTCATAATGATGAATACAATGACCCCTTAAGGGGTTGTGCGTTATTTAAGTTACACCTTGTATAAGAGTGAGTAAATAGGTTCGTAACGAAATCAACCCATTTACGAGGTTAAGCTGCGCTTGCCGCGGTCAGATGAGTACCCATACTACCTACACGGAGAAAATTCTTAGAAAAATTACTGTACTCGTCATTGTAGTGAGTGCAAGTGACATCTACAGGAAATTTTCTGAGTGAAATTGAGAAAAATTCACTATTTGTCCAATAAATTTTACTGTACAGCATAAGAATTTTTAATGTGCTAGCATGGTAATTTTTCCATTAACACTCAAATGCACTCAGATTATGAGACAGCACAGTAATTTTTCTAAGATTTTTCTCTCCGTATACAACACCAAAGAGCCCTCCCATTAGGACCTTAGGAAAGCACGTTCAAAGTCAGTCCTATCGGTCGGTTTTGCAGAAGCCCTCCAGTGGTCCAACATAAGAATTTTCGTAGGAAGCTTGTAGGTACTAGGAAGGTATCTTTAAATGGTTTGTGGAGGTATAAATGGCAATCGCCTCCGTTAAATCTTTATAGTCAGTTGTATCTCGACATCCAGGCTGTAAAGATGGTAAGATGAAGTGAACGTAAGCCTGGTTCAGGCTATGATGTTTGCTATAGGGGTGTCGTAAGAGGCAGCAGATGAATGATTGTATTCCTGTAAGTAGGTTTAAACAAACAGTTATCACGACAATCATATATTTTTTTTTTAAGTAGATGAGATGACGGCGTTTCCTCTTTGACTACTCTGAGAAGAAAGGCCGAATCAAACTCATAGGTCAGTCACTTTTAAAGCCAAAACATAATGGTCAGATTTTATGAAGAACATGTAGATTGGTGTATGAAATGATCTTTTGAGGAAATAACCACACAGATTCAGTGGACCAGCACTGCTATTCTGTAAAAATCTTACCGTGAGAACTTAGGTGAAGTGAGCGGAAAGTAAGCTGTCATTAGGGATTAACACTATTGACACTGCTCACTTCACTTATGATTTCACGGTGAGATTTTTACAGAATCGACTGGCTGTCCAGTCAGTGCACGAATTTGTCAGTTCCTACTCGTGAAGCATAATTCAGGACGTAAGGGGCTCAAGCTAAGAGATTGTGTAAGTAAATATAGATAGATACCAGTATCTTTTGTTTATTTATAACACGTTGCTATATTAATTTGTTTGCTTGATAATAATGACAAAATCGACAATGACAAACGCCTTAGAGGTGTGTATATCCCACTGTCCAGTCCCTACAGGGTATTTAGCTGAGTCGCATATTATTTTATTCAACATACAAACAGTCAGTACCTATAGTCAGGTCCATAAAACACAAATTACAGTTAGGTCCTTAAAAAAAAATGGCGCTAACGACCAATTAAAACCAGCCAGTTACTTTAAAATGAAGACTAAAACAAAACGCACGCGCGAGCAGGCGGCCGCAAAAATGCAAAATCTAATTACAAGCGTTATTTTTGTATTATTCGCTTTCGCGTTCTATCATACCATCTCCTTCGAGCCACTGTCAAAAGAAGAACATATGAAGAGATACAACAAAATGACTGAGGACGTGGAACCATTTAGAAAGAACTTAACGGAATGCGCGCGCCAAGTAAAAGCCTCAATGGTGGACGTCGAAAACTTTTTAAAACGAATCCCGCAGGCGAATATGCAAGGAAAATGTTTCGTTGCCTGCATACTAAAACGTAACGCAATAATAAAGGGTAATAAAATTAGTAAAGATCAATTGTTGGATGCCAACAGAGCTGTCTACGGCGAAGATAGTGAGGTGATGGCTCGTTTGAAGACCGCCATAGGGGAATGCACGAAAGCAGTTGACGGTATCTTTGAAGTTTGTGAGTACGCGTCAGTATTCAATGATTGTATGCATATAAAGATGGAGCATATTTTAGATCAGGTGACGATGGAGCGGCGTATGGAAGCGATAGGGCAGATCACGTCGAACACTGACCAATGGGGCGAAGCAGAAGATGAGATCATGAAGTTGGTGAAGGATGAACTTTAGTTGTAAGATTTTTGTTGTTAAACCACTGTTTTTTTTTTTTTCATTTTTCATTATAAATAGGAATAAGGGTGAAATCATACTTACACGGCACCATTTTTGTGTCTCGTATCTCCTTTAGACGCGTCACGCTTGTAAGCCCTGAAGGATTAGGGGGAAGTGCACGTGTAGTAAACCTACATTTCGTCGATTATGTTTTAGTCCCATGTAAGGGCTCTTTCCCACGGCAAAATTCCGTTTTTTGCAGGATGCCGTGTTTAACCTTTTGAACGTCAATCACTTGTGTACTTAATACGAACTTGTATACAAGTGATTGGCGTTCAAAAGGTTAAATATACATATTCACAAAAGCATCCTATTTTTCGGATACTGCAAACAGGATGCTTGTGTGATATATTTAAACACGTACAGTAAGCTTCAAAGAAACCGGACCCCCCTTTGATGATGATATCATACGTTTAAGTTTTTCGTAATGTAACGTAAATGGCGTGTTGGTCTAGTGGTTTGGACTGCGGCTTAGCAATTCGATGGTCACGAGTTCAAATCCGCGGATGAGATTTATTTTTTTCTTTTTTTTAGTTTCTTTAATAGTTGATTAGGTGATTTTCGTAACTTTATTTCGGAAAACATCCATAATTAAGAAAACAAATGTGAAGTATGAGGTTTGTAAGAAAAGCCAGGCATGTTGTATAAACAATATTCATTTATTTCATTAATTACATTTCTAGGAATCCACATATACAGTTATTACGAGTATACAGTTTTCTATCTGTGTTAAATTAGGGTTATTTACTTAAAATATTAACTAAATACAAAATATATACCCTGGGTGAGGTGTAGAACGTTTAACATTAGATAACGGTTCGTTTATAGATATTTCTAGTAACATAACTACAATATTTAGGTATTTATTCAAACTTGTAAAAACATTATTTTTTTATACTCTGTATGATCTTATGGGGAAAAAAGCCTGGTTAAAAAATGAAATGTTGTCATTTGTGCCTGTGAATTACAGAGGAAGAACCAACATGCTAAACTATAACAGTATAGCAATATACATCTTTCTCTTTTATCACAATTTCTGATAACCCTTTTAACACAGCATTAGAAAAGTATGTGAGGTCAGATGGTGCATCGTTAACACATTACAAGACTACTTGTAAACAAGAGTAACTGGATTCATAATAATAAAGGTTGTTTATATTTGATTAACTACGAGATAATGATCCCACAAATATTGGGAATTATTAACACTTGCTCAAACGTTCCAATGCAATTTTATCAGATAAGTTACACAATCAATCTGCCGAGTAAATTGTCTATTAATAACGCAGACGATGGCAGTCACTGTATATCACTTCTTGAAGACTTTTCATGCCCGAAACCATATTGAAGCTTGCAGCACTATTTCGAATTAGTTCCCAGGTTTTGTGTGTCCCAAGGTGTCGCTCCGATTCATTAGTGTAAGCAGTTGGGTGAGATCGCATTTCACATCACCCGTCGCTTGATACCTTTGTATCCATCTACGAACTATTTTTCTCTGTAATGAAAACAATAATATTAGAAATACATAAAAAATCCACCTTGTAAGTAATAATGCAACATGGTTGTAACAATAAATATATGTGTATAACGTAAATCTTACCGTTAAGCCCACATTTCTCGTGCTATTTTCTTTATGCTTTGTTCCTGTTCCCAGAGAACAACAATTATTTTAACCTTCAAAAAGTTGTTAATCGCACCATACTATCGGTTAATAGAATCAACTGTTCAAAAACTTCGTAAATTGGATAATTTTACGACGAAGACATTACACACAAGCTGATCGGCACGAAAACGAAACGATTTGAAAAAGAATTATACCCTCAATCACAGTTTAGTAAATAGGGCGAAGAAGTATTCTAAATTCAACCTTAACTCACAGTTCATACAGCAGTTAAGTTTCTGAAGTAAAATGACGGTAGTGCAACAATCGGAATCAAGCACAATCTATTCAACCAAACAAGAAATCTATGCTAATTTCAACCTTATCTTTTAGTTAATTGAAGAGTTACGTATTGCATTTTGTAAAACAAGGTTGTGGACGGTAGGTGTATCTCACGTGGTGGAAGTTGAAATTTAAACCTTAATGTCTAGAAGATTAGACCGTTATAAAACTTGTTCGATAAAAGGAGTAATGCTATTCGAATTTTCGTTGAGATTACTAACTGAGCCAATAGCCTATTGGTATAAGGCACGGTCTTAATGATCGTCTGGCGCCTGGTGATGCGGGTTCGTATCCTATACGGCATGTAGTGTCTTTTTGTAAGTTATTCTTGGTATACGGTTCGGCCAGAAGCCGAAAAAAATACCACAATACCTAATTATTAAAAACATACAAATAATATTTGAGTCGGATCGGTGGATGCTCGGGCAGAGATGGGTGCGGCGCGGGCGGCGGGGAGGGAGCTGCTCGGGGCCAGTCACGTGACGCACCCGCCGTCGCTTGAGCGATTATTCTTTAAGTCTTGGCGGGGTTCGTTTTCTCTGACGCGTACTGTACATTACTAAACGGGATCCTGCAAAAAACCGTACTTGCAAAAAACGGGATCTTGTCGTGGGAAAGAGCCCTTAGGGTGCTTGCATAAAGAAGCGGGTTCCCGGTAAAGACAAGTCGGTACCGATCGGTGAGGGTCAAATAGTTCTACATTAAAGTATGCGCTCACACATAAAGAAACAGGTAAAACAATCTGCCTTATCTACACTAATATTATAAAGAGGAAAGATTTGTATTTTTGTATGTATGTTTGTAACGAATAAACTCAAAAACTGCAGCACCGGTTTCAAAAATTTTATCACTATTAGAATGCTACACTATCCCCGAGTAACATAAGCTATATTTATTACTAGAAAAAAATTAGGGGTCCCTACTAAAACTTTAATAATGTAACCCAAGGTGTAAAAAAATTAGCCATAAAATGTCTTTCATCGCATGTGCTGCGGAAACTATTGATGATAGAACAAAAAAATTTACTTACTAAAATATTAAAGAACATATCAATATCTACAAAAAACTTGACCATACCATTTGTCCAACTATTGTAGTTATGTCACTATAACTACTTTTTTACATTTTAAAAGTTGATAGAAATGCCGACCAAAATCAGACCAGTTATCCTTTGTATTAATATTTATCCAAATAATTTCGTGTTTAAGACTGTTTCAATACCTGTAGATTACTTTTTGAATTATTCAAATCGGTCAATCCATTCAAAAGATATTACGAATTAAAAAAATGACAATCTAAACAAAAATGGCCAGTCTTGTCCCACGCAGCGCAACGGCGAATATAATATGTTTGTTACTTCTTCACGAACCAAAAACTACTGAACCGAGTGCGATGAAACTTGATAGGTACATAGTACTTATCCCGATATTCCCACGGAATCAAAACATACGCGGGAGAAACCGCGAGGTGCAGCTAGTACTTAATAAGTTAGTTGATCAAATCTGCATTTATCCCTGTGCATGTCTCAATATTATTTAAACATTGCGTATGTTTGTGTGAATAAATAAAACAAAACTTGTTACGAAGAAATTTTAATTCTTTTCGAAATCACCTAATTATAACTTCGATATGATTCACTTAAACTTTACAATAGAAGCGCACATTACAAAACAAATTGGACACAAACTTGCTCCGCTTTTGTCAAATAGTCACTTGGTGGGTAGATTGCATATTTCTAGGGGCATGTCGGCTTAAAACTCTACAGTTATGTTAACATAGTCAACTGTTCTAGTAAATTATATTCGGTACAAGGGACCTGTAGCTCGCTATGAGTTTGATGTTACAGAAATATCAAGGAAAGACGTCGGCATCATACAAATCAATTGTCACGTTACAAAATTACAAAATATTGCATCAAATTATCAATAGATTGAAAATTTAACTGACATTTTCTTAAAACATTTTCGAAAAGTTGTTTGAATTTTGTCTAGAGAAACAAAATTTGTGTCCCAGTTCCACAGAAGAACATCGAACAAACTTCGTTGTTACAAAGGTACTTATCAATTTATCATCTAAAAGTACAAGTTATCAAATAAAATAAATACGTTAAAAAATCAGTTCACAACAAAGTTTCGTAAACAATTAATGTTCACTACTTTTAAGGAAGAGTGTATTTACACAGTCCCGCTAAAGTAGGGTTTATACGACGACACTAGACATCGGTGTTTCTTGTAAACGGAAATGAGTATCACGCATGAGAGAATTCTATTTCACGCAAACCACACACACACACAGTTTATCACATTTATCAAGCTTTTTACAACTGGAAATTGATAAATGATTTATTTTCTGTAAGCAGGTTTGTACAAAAACTTTTATATGTCAATCACATTTTTTTTTAAACTAGATGAGATCGGCGTTTCCTATCTGACTACTCTGAGAAGAAAGGCCGAAACAAACTCAAAGGTCACAGTCTCTTTTAAAGTCCAGACATAATCTTGGTCAGATCATGTGGAGACCATGTAGATTGGTGTCTAAAATGGTCTTTTGAGTGAAGAACCACACAGATTGAGCGGACCTGTCCAATGTGTGTGCACGCATTTGTCAAAAATCGTGCAGCTCAACTCAGAACTTGAGGAGCCTCAAGATTCGACGAACAATACCAATAAAAGGACATTTGTGTAGGCCGCATAAATTACTCAAACTGCCAGATCATTATTAAAACTAACTAAGAAAGAGAACAGAAAAAAAAATGGTAATCATAGATTCCACGATAGGTGTTTACAAAAACATTGTTAAAATAATAAACAATACATAAGGAGGCCAATTCCCGTACTTAAAAACGTTCAAAATCTAGTAGCAATCGCAATCGCAAAAATGTAGGGAAATTAGAGGTATTTTTGACGAGATTAGACAGTGAATGTTTTTAAAATTACCAGATTTGCCATCGACTTGCCCCTCACGAATAGTCATTGCTAGTGTCGTCATCGAAATCCACGAAGAAACTCGCTACTTAAACAAAGTGCGATTTTCTTAGTCACATTAAAATATCAAACAAACTGGTTTGTCTAAAATAAAGGGCTAAATACCTGTTTCATGCACTTCTCTTTATACAAATAGATAGAAGACATCGAATGTACAATTGTTCCTATATTAAGTAGTACTAGAACTAGACCCAGTGGGCTCTTGAGCTGTTTG
Source organism: Eremobia ochroleuca (assembly GCA_949629135.1). Lineage (NCBI taxonomy): Eukaryota > Metazoa > Arthropoda > Insecta > Lepidoptera > Noctuidae > Eremobia > Eremobia ochroleuca. The sequence continues at coordinate 20,563,446 of OX451385.1, read as the reverse complement.
TTGTTCCAAAGATACAAATAAGACCATTTTTATACACCATTTCTGACGTGGACTGATGTTCAAAAGTCACAATTCAATATAAAAAAAAAACACTACAATGTATATTTTAATCTGGAAAGTGTGCTACTAGAATTAATAAAACACTATTTTGAATTTGTTTTTTTTTTTTTTGTAATTTTGAGTATTTTGGTCTACATACAAGTCAGATATACTAAACATACATAGTTAACTGGCTCAAATATTTCTCTAGCTACGAGTACATTGAAGTAAAACTTGTAGTGAAGGTAAATATATCGTTTTCTTTGATAACACCAAATATCGCAAAACTCTCAAACAAACATAAATTCAGTGAAAAATTCATATTAATAAGTTAACACACATCAGACCACAAAAATGGGTATAACAACAAACATTTTGAAATATTTATCTTATAACTCATTACGAAAAACAAGTAATCCATACGAAAATGGTTAAATACGCTTACATTATTACCAGATGATACCTAATAACATTACATTCTAAAAACTAAGGTATCATACAGTCTTAATTTCATCAAAATTTATTAAAAACCCAAATTTTATGTTAAAACTTTTTATATAAATTACTATTCACTATATAAACAGTTTAATCAACCATTTTTCTTAGCTAAAATATATAACTACCCTATTCCTTGAAGTCATGTATAGTACTTATACCTAATATCATTAAAAGAAAATCAAAGATATAGAAAACGATAATATGGCAGTGTCCTAAAACAAAAATAATATAATGTTGTTAAAAAATAGTAAGCGTATATTGAATCCTAACTTTTAATTGTAAAAATTATAGTTAAAATAATGTAAAACAATATTATTTAATTCATTTATGGGTAAGTTAGGTTTTAAGCTCAAAATATTAAAAATATCGTCTATTTCTTTGCAATTATACTGGTATCTAATATTTTAACATTTCGTTCAAAATTATTATGGCTAATTCAAATATTTTAGTAAAACTATTCGATGCAGTTTACATGCACGCGAGTGTATTTAAAGCTAACAGTGTTTTATAATTAGAGACACTAGAAAACAAATGTCCCTGACAAGGCTGAACAGACGCTCTGCGAAGTAAAATGGACACAACTTGGGGCTTGTACAGACGCCAGCACATCAAGCTACTACAATCTGTCAGATCTCTTTAATAGATTTTCAACATTATCGCTAACGCATAAGGTTCAAAGTTGATTGGGAAAATCTGACAGTTTCGGGTAGCTTGATGTGCTGGCGTCTGTACCAGTACAGCTCCTAAGAAGCTTCGTTGTGTCGCCATTTTTCAAGTAAACTAATTGGATACAGATCTGGGATGAAAATGAAGATTTTTAGGATTCATTCAAAACGACATGCTCTTGGGACTAGACTAGATTCAAATGGATTTATCTGTATTTTTTATGTGTTTTATCTTATTATCTGATTGAGATAAAGACTTGGGAGGCAGCCCGCATTAGGCCAAAATTACATTTCACAATTACTTTGCCAAGTCGTCGTAAAAAGAAGAGTAAGAGGTATTAACTTTATTAATATTACCACAATAAAAAAATATTTTCTGTTATCAAAAAATATATTTGATTCAACATGTCTCTAATTGTCAAACACCTATTAACTAATAACAGCTATACAAATATACACGCCACACGGAGCGGCCATTCTCGTCGATTTAATTTTAATACTACAAAAATACTTCATTTTATCATGGACTCTTTTTTTTGGCCCACATTGTTTGTTTCAAAAAATAACTTTTCCAAATTAAAAAAGGAAGAATATTTACAGAAGTGTCGGCAGTAAGGTTCAGTCATGATACAATTTTAAGAAAACTAGATCTAGAAAAAAAAAAACATTTTAAAATGAAAAAGGAATCCACATGTTGTAAAAAGAGTTCGCATCGAATACTATGTATGAGTATTGAAACGTATAATTTACGTTGAAACGTTAATTTTAAAATTATAAATATTTGATCTAACAATAATTTAGAAAAAGGTATAATAAATACATTATTCAACATTTCACTATTGTTTCTAAAAATATTACAAAATGGCGTAATATTTAAAAACTACTGTCCTGTGAGGATTCACAGTTATAAATATTATATTGTGACATCTAAAGCGCCAATCAGTTCACTGCTACGTTTCTGTGTAATTCGTAACTATATTCCATATTATAATGTTAATTAGGGTCGTTATTTTCTGATCAAATAAAAAACCTTCTCAAGTAAGAAAGGGATACTTATTTGATATATAAAAAAATGAATGCTAAGATCAAAGCATTTTGTGTTTATTTTCATATTTTGCATAAGCGAATAACAACCTTAGTTTGTAGAGAATTGTGAGTGACCTAAGATTGAGTAAACGACCAGACACAGAGAAAAAAACCATTACTTGAGCATAGCTTGAAAGAACTTTTTTCAGGAAAATTACTTGTTAACTGTCAAGCTAATTCAAGTTTATAAATCACAGCATAAACATCTGATGTCTGTATAGAGATACACAACAAAGATTTTCTAAGTTATTTATACTGCCGTTTTTTTCTTCTTCACAATAAAAAGAAGAGTTATAAATATTGGGTCATATATTTTAACACCTGCATCCTAATTGCGTAACACACTATTACTCTCAATTTGAATCATTTTGAAGCATATTGCTAATCCATTGGTCCATATGTTCGAAAAATGTGTCTGCTCAACAACGTAAATAACGCAATGAATGTTGTGGAACTGTCAAAATGAAACCCATTGCTACTGATAGTGTGTTTCGCAATTAGCCTTCTGTTCCCATCACAATTTATGTACTAGAATAAAGTCCCAAACCTCGAGGGGGTAGGCCTCTGTCATTCTGGCGGACAGCTTTGAACGAAAGAGGCCGGAAATAGGCCGGTCCGGCCTGTTCGCTGTAGAGTACCTTTGTACCAGCCGTCGCCTCTCTTTTTCGACACTATCACTATGTCGTCCACTTTTAGTTCTAACTCGTACTCCGAGTTTGGCGGATAGGGGACTATGCAGCGGAATCTGAAAACAATAATGAGTACTGTAAACGCTGCTTAGTCAAGCTGAACCTACGGAATAGTAGACCGTCGATATTTAAATTTATTAAGGCGAAAGCATCAGTTTAATACTTTTGAGAGGAAACGACCTAAACACCAATACAGTAGAAACTCGATCATCCGGCCCTCAGTTATACGGATTCGAGTTATACGGATTCGCGATTATCCGGACTATCAACCACGACCAACCACGACCAATAAGTACATACATCGTATGTTGAAAAAAGTATCTCTTACTAATTTCTTAATAAACATTCATTTTCGTTGATATGTATTCGTTGTTTTTAATAAACACAACATTATGTATGCACAAAACCCGCTTTTCTTCATACATTCAACTATCCGGATTTTCGATTATCCGGATTTTCAGTTATCCGAATCTCCAACGACAAAAAGTAGTCCGGTTAATCGAGTTTCCACTGTATTTAACACAAATAGGAATAACGACAATTTTATCAGGCTAGAGTAATTAAGAACAGTCACATGATACAAATCTCTAATTTCATATTACCCTATTCAATGATGATTTCATGAGATCATGATTTTTTTTTTTAATACAAAACGTTGCCCTACACTAGGAATTTCTCCTGTATTGTGGGTGCGTTTACAAACATTTAAACTCACATACACAAACAGCCAGACCCGGAACAACTACTTGTAGGTCATACAAATATTTGTTCCGTGCAGGAATCGAACCCGCGACACGCAGCGCAGCAGTCAATCGCTTAACCACTGCGCCAACCTTGCCGTCAACATTGGAGGCCAACTGTTGCTGATTCTAATGATTATAATTCTGTGAAGTCATATTTATTACGATTCCGAATCATGTTTTAATAAACACTAGCGACCCGCCCCGGCTTCGCACGGGTGCAATGCTGATCACTATCACTACATAGTATAAAACAAAGTCGCTTCCCGCTGTCTGTCTGTCTCTATGTATGCTTAGAACTTTAAAAATAAGCAACGGATTTTGAAGAGAGAAACACTGATAATTTTAGAGCCATTATTTCTCTTAAAAAGTATAGGATAAAAAATAGTTACTGTGGGTTATCCCTAAGAGATAGACATATGCCATCGCGGACTTTTTTGTAGACCTTTTTAAGGTGTACAATACTGTACTACATTATTTTGATCTATCTCGTAGGGTTAAGCCAGCGTTTGCAATGTAAGCGCAAAAAAATGTGTTTATTTACGACATCACATTAGAAACCCCTAAAATGATCAGTGTTTCTCTACTATATTATGCATGTATTATACATATAAACCTTCCTCTTAAATTACTCTATCTATTTAAAAAAACCGCATCAAAATCCGTTGCGTAGTTTTAATGATTTAAGCATACATAGGGACAGACAGCGGGAAGCGACTTTGTTTTATACTATGTAGTGATGCAACCTGCAAAGAAAATTCGAATTTCGCGGACTACCTTAGCGCATCCCTCTTAAAAAAACTCTTGATTCAAAACAGAATTCATATGCTATGCTTAGCGAAAGGTATTTTTTATAACTATATAATATTTTTTTTGGAGCTAAAAGTATTAATTAAGTATAAAAGTTTTTCAAGCTCATTTCGAAACTGGTTGGAACCATATAGCTGCAGTACCATATGTTCTAAGTTCATCTTGGAGATTACTGTCGGTGAAGGAAAACCTCGTGAGGAAGCCTGGACTTATAGAATATACAACATTATTTTTAGTATATGGGAAACCCGAAACACGTGTCTAGTATTTTTATGTAAAGAATCTATGTACTAAATTTCAAAACTGTATGATGAAAAAATCACGAAGTTATAAGCTTGTTATGTTATCTAATTGTCCGTACAAAAAGTTGGTTACCACTTAACACGCGCCACCGGCCGACCGGCTGTGACCTGTGTTGTGCGCATATGATTGAGGATATGTACTTAGTGTCGCTCGGTGTCCTTTATTGGTACCATTTTTAAACATTTTTGCGACAAAATATAACATGGTGTAAAAATTATTGGAATCGATTCAGTTACTTATTCTGAACAAACTATATTCAGGTTTGCAATATACTAAAAATAATGTTCCATAACCCGTCTTGAGCAAGTGTGGTGATCAATGTTCATGTCTTCTCTGTGCTCTGTGCTTAGAAACTATGTTAAATTTATAGAGTTTAAAAATGACCTAAATGAACTTCAAACATTTTCTTCTCGCCCGCAACACATCTACCCCCAGTAAAATATTCAACGGTGAAGATCCCGACATACCTTTCTTTATTAGGTTGCAAGTGGTGCCTGTCTCGCCTCGAAGCGGTCACGTCTAGCGACTGCGATTTTCGATGTTGGGACTGCCACGGGTTTTCTGTTCCCGCTCTGTAAATTGATCAACACGTTATTCTAAATAGTTCTTATTGTTAAACAGGTTAGGGGTACTACTTAAAACTTGATTATATTTCAGAGAAGAACTTGCGAAATGTGGGAGCACAATAGATACCCTTCTGTCTAAACCTTTGGGGATTACAGGCGTGGTATTATGTTATGATGCAGAAGAGTAGGTGCGGTAAAAAACCCATGTTTCTGAAGAAGTGTAGAAGGACTATTAGAAAATTTTCTTTCAGAAAAACCTGGTAATTAAAACTAATCTTCGTCCTAATTTGATATGCTCGACTAGGGTGCATATTGATTGCATGATTTACTACCACAGTTCATTTTGTTGTATGCAATAGACGCACGGACCTTCCAGAAAAATTATGCACTTCGGCAATCATCGGAAACACGAACGCGCGATGATGAAACCTAATATGGAGCTGTTATAACCATCGAAGTTCTTATTTATTTTTTATAATACAAAATAAGAGATTAACCACTATGCAATTCCAAAACACTTTTGAGTTACAGATGACGATCTGTGACCGGAGTAGGTAAACTAACTAACAGAGAGAAAGCTTTGTATGAACAAACGCTCAATAATGGTGCAATGCCACAAAGCGCAACAGTACAAAGATAAAGTTTAGGTATTTTACCTCTGTAGTGGTTACTCTGTGACGCGACGTTCGTGCTAATTCAGAAACACGAAGATTACCGAAGCGCAAATCTTTTTTGGTGAACCTGTATTTGGTATTGAATGTAACCAGGGAATTGAACCCAGGAAATCGCTTAACGGTTGCTCTTGCAACCATTCCACGCCAGCTGTCACTGAAAACCAGCGCTGGGGCTCTGTCTCGCATAAGGTCGTAACATTATGCTGAGCGATGGCCGTTTTGCGCATATTTTCTCCCAACTTGTTATTTTTTGTGTTTCTGTTCTTTATCTGCGTCATGGTTACCGCAAATAAACGTATTTTCTTTCTTTCTTACATCGACTGGGTAGTTATTTTGGTATAATTATTATCGCCATCCTGAGAGTGTTGGCTGATAGGTGGGACTCTCCGATCTTGGGGCGCTGGATACGACTGCACGCAGTCAAGTAGACATTTCCCAGGATCGGCGAGCCTCACCCAGCTTGGGAGTGAAATGTTTATTTATTATTATTATTAAGATACTAACAATACTAATCTAATACCTAAGCATCATCATTGTTACTAACACTAAAATACTAACAAAACTATGGATACTGTAGTCCGAAATAAAGTTTTATTATTATTATTATTGGAAAAATTGCAAAGTCGCGAATCAGACAATAAATATATTCTTTCATTAGTTTAGCTTGTCAACAATGGTGATGAGTGTGAATGTGAAACAAAGCGACACGGCAAACGTAAAACACCATGCTCTAAGGATCGTGAATGACACTAAGTGAACCATACATAAAGCTTATTGGGTGCAGTATTGTTTGGAAGTGTATGTGTGCGTGTGATAGACGAATATCGGAATAGGTAGAGTATATTTATCTAAGCTTCGAAACAGTAAGTAATATAGAGCGGATAATACCTCCTATAAAATCCCGGCTTCATAAAAATGAAGATTAAGGGCCCGATCTCACTAAGACACCAGTGGCGGCGCAGCCGTGGTCGCACTGCCAAAAAATGTATGATTGGTTGCGCAACCGATCGGATGCCTGGTGAGATACCTACCATAAAGCTGTGTACATTTCGCTGGCAGCGCGATCATGGTTGGGCCACCATGGTTTCCTAGTGAGATATAAGCCTAAGTCCCAGATTTAAGAAATTGAAAATTATTTATTGCACTTTGAATACATTCGTAACAAATTATTATTTCGAAGAATCTTATTACGTTTATGGGGTTCCGTACCAAAACTGTGGCATGGAATCTTTTCAAATATCGATATTTTTTTATAAAAAACGTGCAATATTGGATTTCCGCTATAAACTTTTTTTTCTTCTGTTTTTGAACACATTATGATGTGTGAAGAGTTAAAACTACTTAAAACCGATATCCAAGCTCCACAGTGTGTGAGTATGTGCACATAATACGAGGCCAGCGCGGACTGCTTCTAGTGCGAGGAGTGTATGACTGTTTGTGTCCGAGCATACAACCTCTGTAGATAATGGTGTTCGTGCAAGTACCTCCTTGTGCGTGTTTGTGCGGGTGTATGAATGTGTGTGTCTGTGCATACAACCTGTGCAGATGATGATGTTCGTGCAGGGCCGCCGGTGCGGGTCTCTCCTTGTGCGTGTTCGTGCGTGTCGCCGGCGGCAGTGCTCGCAGCAGTTGCGAGGGACATGAGCCCGACCTGTACCCACACCGTTAGTATGCCACGAGCCAACATCAAAATATAATATAAACATTCATAGTTTTATACAGTTATTGCGTGAATTAATTTTATCATCGAGACTAATGTACACATAATTTTACTAAATTAGAATCGGGGAACTTGAATGAAAGTGTAGGATTTATGCGGCTTTATTACAACTTTACAAGACAAGTTTTTTGTTAGACAAGTTTAACACATCGAGCCATTTTTCAATTTTGAACTCTATTTCGACATAGGTTTAAAATTACAAAAGCTGACGTCAAGTAGGTTAACCGTTTTTTGACAGCTGCCTTAGAACGTAACTATTCAAGATTACGTAAAAGTTAACTTTAAAATGCGATGTAAATAAAAACCCGCAAACCCGTGTCCTGGCAAATACAGTTAATGTTTTATTTCGATATTAAAACTTTCATAAAATTTTATGCACAAAAAAGTCCAATATTTATAAATGTATACACTACAACACAATTAGTACGGCAAATCAGTAAATATTTTATTTTTACGCTTATTTCTGTCTGCTTATGTCTGTCTGTTCTATAAAACCTTCAAAATTTAAACTAAAGTAAACAAAGCGGCTATTCTGTATTGTTTCGTATTTAATAATAATAAATACAGACATAAAAAATAAAGAAACCGCACCATTTTTTATCCGACAGCAAAAATAGATAATCGATACAACAAACTAAGTGTAAATAATCGAAATGTTACGTTGCTGCAATCACTAGTTCCATCTGTCAAAAAACGGTTTACCTAATGGACAGGGTATAACGTGTTATTCTCAGACTTAATATAAGTTTTACTGTGCGTGCATTTTCGACAAATTAAGAATTTGATTTTCAAATTAAGAATTTGCAGTTGGACATATAATATCAAACTGTATATAAACAAAAACAAATTAAGATGGAGAAATAATAAAATACTCGATACTGGCTTGTGGCAAGATACACACGTGAAACACAGATGCAGGGACAATGAGTGCTGTTAGAACAAATAACATTCAAGCACACACAATATACAGGAGCTGGCAGATAATATGACACATCTTCAAGAAATGGTTACACATGATATGTTATGTCAGAGATGATGTTCTACTAAGCCGAACTTTTTCTAAAAGTTAATCAATTTATTTATACAACGTGTAACGTTAAATGCGCAAAACCTGAAAATAGTTTGATCAGAATAACAAGCAGAATTAATTGAACCACTTTTTAATATAGGTCACATTTTTCAAAAAATCTTCATTAAAAACGTTGCCGTGTCTATTTATTAATAGGTAAGCAACCCAATGTCAGCGCGGCGCAGCGGCCCGGTGCTGACTCCTCCCTCGGTAAAGCGTCGTCTCAGACGCAAGAAACGATCAGAATGGCCAGTAAAACTAAAACAGCTCATAAAACCTTTACAATTTTTTTAATTACTTATTTTCTCTCTGAAATAGGTCAATTGAATTAAAAATCAGTTGGCGTGTCTGAGGTTTTGCGCATTTAACGTTACACGTTGTATAAAAATAAACTTAAATACAAAATAAGTATTACTACTACACGGGGCAAAGGACCTCGACGCGCAAACTGCCGTGCGATTCTGTAACCATCTCACCGTGAAAGCTTGGGCGAAGTGAGCGTAGAGTGAGCTGTCATTCGCTAGGGATTAACACATTGAACGCCGTGGTGGTCACCGGTGACCGCACTATACTTTCCATCTGAGCTGACGCCGGTTCGCAATTTCGACAAACTTTACACATTATATTTCACTGGCTCATATGGTTCAAAATAGTCTAAATAATTATTTATTTATTTTACCATTTATGTACACACATATATAAACAGACAACAAAAAAAACAGAACAGAAAAATAGGTACAAAGGTAATGCTTATTTCTTAAGAAATCTCTTCCAGCATACCTGCGATAGGACATTAGATAGAGAGATGTAGACAGCGTGTGAAAGAGTAAAGGAGACCAAAAAAATACATAAAACCGTAATCAATTATTTGCTTAAAAAACTAAACAAATACTATGAGAATATACTTACATACATACATACATACAAATAAACATACATACATAAATACAAACATATATACATACAGACCGCGTCACTTGAATAGCCTCACCCTATATTTCAGCAATTTATATTTATACAATATACAAATACGTACTTATTTGTCATATTTTGATTACTCGTCTACCGTGTACAACAAAACACGCACGAACTTGTACGAGCGTATCCACGGTGCACCGCGCGTAAGTCGACGCTTGAGTTATCTGTTCCACATGAATAGCCTCAGTTGACTTCCAAATGTCCTCGCATTTGTTTGTTTTTAATTTTCGATGGTAATTCATTGTACTATTAGTGTTCGTTTCATTTCATATATAATACTCGTAGTTTTTGGAATATTATCATTGTCGTATTATCATGTCAGTATTATCGTGGTCAAAAATTAACGGATATCGAAATAGAAAAAAATAAATTTTTATTTGGATAAACAATTGTCTCATCGCGATATTGCGCGTAAAATTGGTCGTAGTGTTAAAGTGATTAATAATTACGTGAAACATAAAGAAAATAATGGAAACAATTATAAAGGTCGCACAAAATTGGCTGCTTCGTTACGAGAACGCCGACTTATTTTATGTGCAGCATCTAATTCTTCGAAGACAGTGCGGCAAATAGCAAACGAGGTAAACACCAGTGCTTCATTATCTACAGTGCGACGCATAATAAACTCTTCATCATACATCAAACGGAGAAAAATGAAGAAGAAACCCCGTTTGCTCGAGAGTCGTGAAAAGGCCCGATTATCGTTTGCTAGATTACATATGTCCTGGACTGATCAGTGGTATGATGCTGTTTTTACCGACGAAAAAAAGTTTAATTTAGACGGTCCAGATGGATATTCATATTATTTTCACAATTTGAGAAAAGAAGAGAAAATTTTATCACGTCGTTATTCAGGAGGTGGTTCCGTAATGGTCTGGGGTGCGATTTCTTATCATGGTATCATCAGCATTTCTATTATTAAAGGAAAACAAACTTCTAAACTGTACATAAACCTTCTTGAAGAAAAAATAAAAGAGATTCGTGAAGTTTAAAAAAAAAAAGTGGATTTTTCAACAAGACAATGCCCCTTCGTATACTTCACATGAATCAAAAAATTGGTTTAATCAAAATAAAGTTCAAGTTTTAGATTGGCCATCGAACTCTCCGGACTTGAATATTATAGAAAATGTTTAGGGCTATCTATCTCGCCAGTTATTTGCCGATGGACGCTATTTTAATAACAACACAGATCTTATAAAAGAAATTCATAGAACTTGGAATAATTTCGACCAAAATTACATTCGTTCGTTATATGATTGTACTCCCAATTGATTTTTTGACTTTATTAAGAGTAATGGAAAATATACAAAGTATTGAAATTAAATTAAAATATTTTTTTTCTGAGTTTTATTTTACTGAGGCTATTCAAGTGACACACCTAATTTGTTACACCAGAGTGAAATTTTTATTATTTATTATTAATTGTCTAGTTTATGTAGTAAACTATACAAGTAAACTATACAGTAAGCTAGTATAATTTATTTATAAAATTAATGAAGCAATTGCTCTGATAGAATTTGATTTACAATAAATTTTGGGAGTGAGGCTATTTAAGTGACGCGGTGTGTACATACTTCTAAAATAAATATCACTATGAAGTTAATAAATATAACGTAATCGAAATAATAAATACATACACAACTATGAAGTGGAAGGAAAGATAGTGTTCTTTTACTCTTCTTTTAAAAACTGCAATAGTTTGGCAGTCCCTAATGTCAGGCGGTAGTGAGTTCCACAATCGCACCGCGTGCACAGTGAAGGAGTAGGAATAGAAGTCGGTGGAGTGGGGAGGGGACTTAAGGAGGTTTTTAAGATGCGACCTGCAAGGCGCATCTGAAGGACGGGGGTAGGAATTATTTATTATTACTATCCAAAGAATTAACAAAATAATTGCTGTTGCTCAGTGGTGACCACCATGGCGTTCAATGTGTTAACACTATTAAGTGCTCACTTCACTTATGATCTCACGGTGAGATTTTTACAGAATCGACCGGCTGTTCCCATAAATTCAGCACACCCAACATCGTAAAAAATTTTCGTCGGTTATTAAAAATAAAATCAACTGTTTCATACAAAAGTCCAATACCTACACGATCAAAATGTATGGAACAGCTATATTTAAAAAAAAATCGACGAAATGTTTCAACGCTGGTGGGTCTAGAATCATGTCACTTCATGGATACAGTTTGCGCGTCGATGTACAGACGCCAGCACATCAAGCTTCTCGTACTACAGTCTGTCAGATTTCTTTAATAGATTTTCAACTTATAGCACTTTTACTTAAAGCATAAGGTTCAAAGTTGATTGGGAAAATTTGACAGTTTCGGGTAGCTTGATGTGCTGGCGTCTGTACCTTTTATTATTTATTTTAGTAATCATTCTGAATGTTGATGTGCCATATTGAGGACCAAGTACTGTGGGTCATAAAATGGATATATTAGAACCACACAATGCAAAACAATGCACACGCATAAAGGTGGCTACTGACGTTCTGATTTCAGACTTATCAGCATTAGATGATAAGTAGCCTACGTATCCGTGTATTGAAAGTGACAGACATACATAGGCTTACGAGTCACGCTCGTAACTTTCTGTTCCAAACAAAAATGCAATACAAACACGACCAAAAAGGTTATTTTTATTCTTTCAAAGTCCGTTTCATTGTAAAAGTTGATCATTTTCATGAGACCTACAAAGGAAGGCTTTCTTTTAGCTGCGGTACTGTATAGGTATAGGATCTCTGAGTATTTTTTTTTTTTGTAGAAAGTTGAAAAACTGTTTGTGTTATTTGGGCATTAAACTTTGGACCTTAAACCGGCGTCATTTACTTCTTTCATTTTCATGTGACGAAAGTAAATGACTAAATTCGACCTATGGAGTCCGAATTCAGAACGTATGTAGGTATTACTTTAAGCAGGTTGTATTACTTTAAGCATCATTGCACAGATGAACTTGAAATAAAACAAACGTCAATGTGATGCACCTTATACTACGTACGCAATTTAGTTTCCAAATGAATAGATGTTTTTGGAAAAATAACCTTAATTCCCACACATAAAGTTCAATTTGCGCGAACATTCATAGCACTGGTCATTCTAAAATCCACGAAAAAAAAAATTGATATTTGTATAATTGGAAACAAGGATTTGAATGTGTTGTGTGCACATAGTTTTTTTTTTTTTTTTCAAATGTATTTTATTTATGTTCTATTTTTGCAGTATACTCAGGTCCTTTGTTGTAAAGTTGATATAACTGACCTGACATGTACAGGATGGTGTTGTTGCGTGTTGAAGGTGAGCATCAAGGAGGTGCCGGGCCCGTCTTCGAACACCGGGTTGTCCATACTGTAGCCGGCCGGCGGCGGAGACTTGCATTTCTTCATAGCCGCAAGCCGTTTCATCAAACTCACGCCGGTTGAAATCGAGGATTTTTCCGCTTTCGCTTTTTCTTTTGGCTGTTGAGTAGAAATAAAAAAAAAATGTGCTGGTGGAATCGAGTATTTCTTAACATTCAAATCACTATAGCACTGTGTGTAAAGATTTTATTCGCATTCTCTTCAAAAAGTGCGTGTTGGCTGTGTTGCCGGGGCAAAGTAGCAATTTTTTGAAGTGAAAACTTCTTTAGCGGCGTTGTACACTTTTTTTGTAACGGGTAAAAAATGTAAAACTCGCGTCAGGACACGTGACCCTGATCGAAAATTCGTAAGACGGATGGTGAGTAGACAGCCGGCGGCGCGGCGTAGGCGAGGAAGTATCCCCCTCTCTTTCTACGGCGCGGCGAAAATGTATGCCTGCGCCTGTTGTTTAGTTTAGGTGGGGCAGGGTGCTTGCGCGAATGTTCGTGTGTGTTTATGTTACAGAAACAAACTTAACTTAAATGAATGAATTAATTAGAATTGTAGTTAGAATGTATTGATAGACTTGAAGGTACATCTCTCGATAATAAATCTGCAATTTGGGAACTACAGATAACTGGTGGAACATATGGCACACCTCCGGTGGACGTGAAAAAATTAAAAAATTAATAAAATAATGGTTCTGGTAATAATGATGGTGAAAAAGTCGTCGAAATTATGGATGGAAGTTGATTTTTCTGAGAGATAAACTTTTTAATGTAATATAAATTGTCATGTTTGTGCAAGATAGCGCAATAAATAAATATTGTATTCTACGACATAAATGATAGTACTTTTATAC